>OY744478.1:3547754-3675254 GCA_963556175.1 Tipula confusa
AAGTTACATTTCTCTGGGGTCAAATACCTTTCTTCTGTATTCTAGCTGCACAAGAAGCAGCTGATTTTTTGACGTAGATATAAAGTGGAGTGAGTCGATGAGGGCTTCCATTGCCGCCATCTGATAGGTGCGTATGGTGCCTGTGATTCCGAGACATGTAGCTTCTGCAATTAGGTTAGCTTGTTAATAATAGCTTTTTGCTTTACCTTAGGCCACCAAACTATGACCCCATAGGTTACAATTGGCCTCACTATCATGATGTACACCCAGTTAATCATTTATGACCTGAGGCTCCAAGTCCTGCCGAACATGCGCCGACAGGCTCTCATTGCTTTGACCACGTGCTCGATAGTTTAGTAGTTGGATAGTAATATCATTTAGACTAATTGAACCAAGTTTCAATTTACGTCTTTTGGGAAAGGAAACCAGGACTGTTTTGCTAGGGTTTATCAAAAGGTCCTCTAGCAATTGAATCGTATTCAGTATTGTCAAAAGCTGCCTCAGTATCCAAAAAAGCATACAGCGCAATTTTTTTCGAGTGGTACGCCGCTTCAACCTCGGAAACAAGTAAATGCAGCGCCCCTTCTGTGGATTTGCCTTTTCTGTAGGCAAATTGATTAGGATTCAGAGGTCTGGTTATAGGTAATCAGTTTCCGATATGAAGATCTACCAGTCATTCCTTAATTTTTAGAATAAAAGAAGTTCACGCCGATTGCCAAGCTTTGGGATAAAAACCACATTAATTTGGCTCCAAGCCTGTGGTACATGACCTAAATTGAAGCTAGTTCTAAATAAGGCTACCAGAGTAGGGTACTCAAGTCCAAGTCTCTTTGGAGGAGGGCTGGGAAGATTTCATTCTCACCTGGAGCCTTGAATGGCTGAAATGAGTTAATGGTCCATTTGATTTTTTCCGGATTAAAAAGCCTACCGGATAAACTATTAGCCCAACCCACATTTGCACCCATATGTGTACTAAATATGGGGTTAGTAATTGTATTTGTGTCACAAACAGTGCAATCTGGAAAGTGCACCTGAAGCAGGGCATCGAGTGACTCTTTGCAACCCGATGTATAGTTACCATCGAATTTCAGAAGAAACCCATCTCGTTGGACCAATTCTTAGCTAGAACTTTATGGTGTTGAGCAGCTGTAGGTATATCCAGTGTTGTAATTTGTTAGGGCTTGACTGCATTCATTCCATTCAGTAGAATGCTTTGCCCTATTTCATAATTTCCTAACCCTCTTACGGAGTTTAGCCAGCTGCTCGTTCCACCATGGATTTTTGCGATTGATCACATTACGCACCAGTCAGTTGCTTCCGTAAGAAGATAGGAGCACATCATTTAGCAACCAAGTTGCAGTTTCCAGGTCACTAATTGAATACAAAGATGTTGGCAGCACATCCGTTTTGATGAATAAAATATCCTTGTAGGTCTTTCAGTTTGTAAAACAAGGGATAGAATGCTCTGCCGCTTGTATGATCATTTTTGGTATTTCGAACACGATGTACACGTGGGCCGACAAAGAAGCTTCATTTGATACATGCCAGTTAGCAACAAAGTTGAAGATAAACTGACTCGACAGAGTGAGGTCCAACACCTCTTGCCGAATCGTGTTAATAAAAGTGGGGTTAGACCCTAACCCAAGGTCCCTGGATGAGGCCAAGGGTTAAATGTTACAAACCTGTTGAAAAAGGTATCCGAGGCTCTTTTTATACCCTAATACTACCAGCCATACTTGATTATTAGTGTAAGGAGCTCCACCGCTCCTGGCTTATTACCCGCCGAATGCTTACTAGTCGGCTTTGCGGGATTAGGCGTGTTGTTGCTACGTTTCCCAATATCACCTCGAGCACCCCTAGGCTTGATTCTCGAGGTAGGTGCCGTTGACGTCGCGTGTCTTCCTGGGATAGCCCTTCGTGTGGTTATTCTCTCTGCTTTCACCAGTGTAAAAGTAGGAGTTACGGAGAGATCCACAGATTATGAGGATTATGAATCGGACCTTGCATCTCAATAATAAGGTCAATCAACTCTTTTATGTTTACCATTTGTTCCATACTGAGCGGGTTGCCATTGAGATCATCCGGTAAGATACCTAGTCTAACATGACCTGCTAATGGGCTGAAAGAGGCCTTAACCGGAAAAGGCCCACTTTTAGTTTTTTAGGTGGTTTAGTGCGTTCCAAAGCAACCTGGAAAGACCTCTCGCGTATATCAAAATACCTACTATCTAGGGTAGTTGCTTAACGTTTCGAGAGTGCTTTGATAGGAGGCACGGGTAGTTGCTTAACGTTTCGAGCGTGCTTTGATAGGAAGCACGGACACCCATTCACTGGAGTTGAGGGACATATTCCCAATACTAAACCCAATGGTTGAGGAGCCCGATGTTTGAAAAATAAGACTATTGTTGTCATCGGAAATGACACTAAGCTCCTCCTTAGCCACGCACCTCTCGGCGTATGTTTTCCCACCAAAGCATGGGGTATTGGATTGTCCACCATTGGAATATTCAGATCAATTTTGCGAACACACTTCTTCGATTCTTCTTCAATAATCAAATTAAAAGCTGATCAATTTTCAAGGTAATTCAATCGACATTTTGGGATGTGTGACTGTTATCAATCGCTGCGCCATCTCCAGGCCGAATCATTTAGTAACATTTATTTAACTTAAACTTGTATAATAACGGTACTTTTATAAAATTGTTTAACAACATCTAAGGTGTTTCTAAAGTAATACAACTTTGAAGAATACCTTGAATATAACTGGGTATACCATAAAACGGGATAACTGAAGGTCACAAAACTTAACAAAAAAATAGTATGCTTTTTTGGTTCAAAGAACACGATAAAAGCAAAAAAAAAAAAATAAAATCGATGTGATTAAAACTTAAGCGATTGCTGAAATATAATGAAATGACCCATATATATATATATATATATATATATATATATATATATATATATATATATATATATATATATATATATATATATATATATATATATATATATATATATATATATATATATATATATATATATATATATATATATATATATATATATATATATATATATATATAAATATATAAATATATATATATATATATATATATATATATATATATATATATATATATATATAAATATATATATATATATATATATATATATATATATATATATATATATATATATATATATATATATATATATATATATATATATATATATATATATATACTTATATTTTATAAATAGCAAAGGCTGGAAATAAAATTAAAATTTGAGCAAATTATTTCGATGCTAGCAACATTTCATTAAATTTCGTTTTTTATATGACCACTTTTGTTCATGGTATGACATTCGAGGTGTCATAAAGAAATTTTTGTTAAAACTAAATTTACGGCTGACACATTTGACTGGTGTTACTGCTTACATCAAAATAACGGATTTTTTTTAAAGTAATTGTAGTTAATGTCTAGTAATATCTAAGCAATAATGTCTAAGCATACACCACAGTCAAAAATTTGTCCGCTAGCTGATACTCTTGATGATTAAATAATTAATTCAACAATTGCAGTTTTGCACTGAAACTGATGCTAGTGTATTTGGTACCATAAAAAGTACCACGTCAAAAGTGCACGTCATATAATTATGTACCTAAAATCAAATTTATAGTGGTGTGATTTACAAAAATAAACTACAGCTATAGTCGGCCAACTATAGAATACAACGAATCACTTTTCCCACTAAATTAATGAAAAGTTACGGGTATGATTCATGACCAATTGGTCACGATCTTTTCTCGAAAAGCAATAATGTATAATTTAATAGTAGCGATCAGTGGTTATTTATCCAGATTTGTTTAAGTTCTTAATTACTGTAATGTCGCTATTTGTGTTTAATCCAAGATTATATATCGGATTATCAAAAAATAACTTGACGTTTAAAACTACAGGGGTACGTTTACAACTTCAATTTTTTATTGGATAATCCATTTATAGAATATATTTCAGGCTGGAAAATTTATAAATCCAACATACAAACAGACCGATCTTATAGTCCTTCTATCGTATGTAGCCACTGAAATCTAACGATTAGTTCACTGGTTACCCAAAGAACTATTTCCTATATAGGATAACGTTATGTTTTACATCTTATAACTGTGTGTCGCAAATAAATAAAAATTTAATATTGACTTTGAAGTCTTATATTGACTTCTCCCCATGTATTTCTGTCAGCCCTCGTATACTAAAATGTTTTACCACTTTATATGTATAACAGTTAAATATAAGTTTATGTAGAGACTAACATAAAAATTATGCCATAGCAATTTGATCATTTGAAAATCAACAGCTCATTCCGGACTAAAACTAACCGAGATCAAATTCTATAGCATTACTCCTACTACTAATACTACTATATATGGCACTGCCCAGCAAATGTGCCTTGAGTAACATATGGACGGCAAAGTCAAGGCATGATATAGTAACAACAACAAAGTGGTAAAATGACCATTACACATAATTTAGACTCTCTTTTAAACCAGCGGCAACCGTTTAATTTACATAATTTTACATATAACTGCACTTAAACCCTTTTACACATGCAAAAAGTATCACATACAAATATTTAAAAAAAAATGGCAATGGACATGTTATATTAAAATTAAACGAGCGCTGCAAGTTTCACGCTTTTTATAAAAACAACCATGTTGCCAAATATAGCGTTACTAAAGACAAAAAAAGACATTTGCTGGGTGCCCATGCCTCTCTAGGATAGAAAATTACAATAGAAAATGTATTTATGTTTATATATTATAAAAATAAATAATTTTAAAAAAATAATTAAAAAAATTTCTGTAAAATTTATAAAAAAAAAAAAATCAAAAATGTTATATAATTTTGTATTACATAATGTACTGTTACGTTTCCTAAATACATATCGCCATCTTGTCAATAAGAAACATATATTTATAAAAATATAAAATTACAAAAATTCCCGGAATTTATCCAACACAATCATTAAATTCATATTTTATGACAATAACCTAGAAATACTTTACCAAACTACTGACCAAAATTATTTTTTTAGGTTAAATTTATTTTATCGTCAGTCGTCTATTATGAACATACACACACATAACTTTAAATTTTTAATTATCATAAATAAATTCAGTCATAAGACATACACATGAGAACACCAATACCCCACAGAGACCTTCTGCACTAATAAGCACTTACACACGTACACACAAACATAGACCCCTCCCATACATACACTCAGATTTTCACGTCAATTAGGTACGAAATTTAAGTATGATATACTAAATTATATAAAATGGCGCTAGAATTAAAACGGCACCACTGTTTTGTTTTTAAAAATAACGTTTTTTGTTCTATTCTTTTTATTTTTGTTTTGTTTTATAAAAAAACTAAAGATACTATTATTAATAAGTAAATGAAATGAAGAACCTAAAACGCTTAATAGAATAAAAGAAAGTAAAAAAAATAATAATTTTAAGCAATAACAGAATTGTTTAAAAAACAAAAAAGAACCGTTGTATAACTGAACAAAATGACTAACTATTATAAAATAATCACGTTTTTATACGTCATAATTTTTTCATTTCTTTTATTGTTCTTATTTTTTGATTTTTTAGTTTTATTTTAAACATATATATATATATGTATGTTTTTTAATGTTTATTTTCTTATAAATAGAAAATAAAGGAAATTGTATGAAAAATTATATAAAAAAATTACATAACTGTTATTTGTATAATGAAAAGAGGTTATGTTACTACCTTTAAAATGGTTGTGCCATACCGTCATATATTGGTCTGCAGGGCAGATCCTTGTTGAATGGACTCGAGAGTGGACGTGTAGATGGATGAATATAAAATAAATATAAAAACTAGTTTGAATATAAATAAAGTGATTATTGAATAAAGCGTAATAAAAGCAACGAAAACAACATGGTGAAATTGAAAGGATACGGTCGATGTCATTAAAAAAAAAAGTTAGATTGAATTGTGTCGAGCAAAAAAACTAGTGTGTATGGAGGCGTGGTTGAGCTAACTAACAAAAAGAATAACATTTGCTTCAACCAACAAATAAATAAAAAAAAATAAAAGGTGATAGAGAGAAAATTCTAAAATGGAAAATCTAACTAAGCAGTCGAACATGTCTGGCAATTGAGTGAAATTTAAGAAAAGTTTGGAAATTAAAAGCGTCGAAAATGGGTAAAATAAAGAAAGATGTCAACAAAGCAGCAATATTAAAAAATTTAATTGGCGATGTGGGGTTGAATTTAATCGAAAACGCGTTGGATTTAAAAGACATAGAACTGGAGGAGTAATGACTCCAACAGCATTGGATGAATATTTTAAGCCGAGAGCAAATTTGTTATATGCGAGGGATACATTTTATCATAGAAAGCAAATGAGTGGGGAACCATTTAATTTTTTTTTCGAGAATTAAAAAAGCTAGTGGTTCGTTGTAAATTTGGTTTACAAGAGAAAGCAATGTTACGGGATCGAATAGTTTTTGGAGTTTTCGATCAAGAACTAAGAGAATTTTATAATAAACCAAGTAGATCCGACATTAGAGGATGTACATAAAGAAGCGATGGTAACCGAAGAAACCAGAGTGATCACGAAAGAGGTGATGTCACATGTGACCGAGATTTACAAAAAACCCGGTGTGTAAGGAATCAATATCACAAGATAACAATTAAACCAGTAAATTCCAGAAGCGGAAATGTCAACCAAAGAGTCAACAATCAACAAAATACGAATATAGCAGAGGGTAATAATTATGAGGCTAACAGTGCTGTCCAGGAGATAAAATTGCAATAGTTGTATGAAGAGGCATAGGAGACGGGAATGTCCAACTTTTGGGCAAAAAAATCGTTGTGGGTTCAAAGGAAATTTCATAATATCATGTAGAAAAAAGGTGAAGGATTTGAATCAGATTAGTGTGGTAGACTGATTTGTGGATACGGATAAGATATTATATGCATCGTCTGTAGAAGCAAATGGGAATAATTTTTGGATGGAGCCGATCGGGATTAAGAATAGCGTAATAAAATTTAAAATTGATACCGATTCGGAAGTAAATGTGTTACTTATTAAATTCTGCTAGGAATTGGATATGTAGATGTTAATAATTTGCTGATAAAGAAGGTCAGATTAGAAGCTTATGGTGGTAGGGCGATACAGGTCTTGGGTAAAGTTAATTTAGAATGTAAAAATAACATGGGAAGATCCATAATTGAATTTTTTGTGTTCAAAGAAAATGCGTGTGCTATTTTAGGGCTAAAGTCAGCCAAATTGATGAGGTATATTGACATAAGAAGGGTGTATAGTTTAACACAAGAAAATTTTGTATGAAAATATAAAGACGTATTTGAGGGTATGGGTAAATTTTCAGAGAAATACAAGATAGGTATTGATCAAAAGGCAATTCCAGTGATTAAACCAGCAAGAAAAATTCCTATTCAGTTACAGGATCGTGTAAAAGCAAAATTAAAGAAACTGGTAGAAAGTAATATAATTAAGAAAGTCGAAGAATTGACCAATTGGGTGAATAATTGTACGTTTGTAAAGAAAAAAGATGGGTTAATTCGCGTATGTTTAGATCCAGTCGAATTAAATAAGCAGATTATGGATGAAAGTTATTCAATTCCCAGTTTAGAAAAACTAACGAGTCACTTAGGAGGTTGTAAATATTTTACGGTTCTAGACCTAAAAGATGGGTTTTGGTAAGTTGATCTAGAAGAGGAATCATGGAAGTTATGTAGTTTTTGTTTAATGCTGATCATTTAACATCAAAGAATTTGCTTTGATGGTGCTGTCTTACGGCAAAATCCGGTTTGAAGGACCATGTGTTTTTCCAAATTGAACTAACTAAATTCATTTCAGGGCATACTACTAACAGTCATTATCTTAGTTGAAGATAATTATGGACAAAACCAGAAATGTCGATCTTTATTAGTTTCTGGATTTCAATCATCGTTCATATCTGAAAGATGTGCCCAGCGATTAAGTTTACGATGTGGCAAGACGAATATAACAATGACAAGATTGACATCACGAAATTTAACTGCAAAGGGGAAGTCGATAATTATATTGCGATCGATGTACGATCAAAACGTGCAAACTACATTAGAAGCATTAATAATCAAGCACCTTCCAACACAATTGCCAAATACACAGATACTTGGGAGGAATGAAACGCTAATTGAAAACTTAAATTTAGCAGACCCGCATTATGACAAACCGTCACCTATTGATATATTGATAGGGACTAATATATTTTTCGAAATATTAGAGAAAAATCAAAAACGAGATAATTCTTTGATTTTATAAAAGACCGTGTTTGGATGAGTGGTTTCGGGTAAATCTCAAGCAGCAAATAGTGAGAATACGAATACATTTACATTACAAATAAAAGAAGAGTTAAACTTGGAAGATAATTTAAGAAAATTTTGGGAAATTAAAGACCTTACGAATACCAAGATGTTAGCTCCAGAAGAAGTAGGGTGTGAAAATATTTTTGTTAATACTCATCAGATGCAAGCTGATGGCAGATTTGTTGTAAGACTACCTTTTAAGAAGCAATCGGAGAATATAGGAAAATCTTTATTAGTTGCCACGAAGCGCTTTTGCTCTTTAGAACGCAAACTATCATCAAATCTTGAGTTACGCGAGAAATATTTAAAACAAATTCGAGAATATATCGATTTAGGTCACATAAGTGAAATTCCAGATTCCATGCGAGCGAATTACAGTGAGGTGGCGGGGACTAGATATAGAGAAAATGTACCACCAGGTGGTCGTAGCAGAGGAACATAGAAGTTTTCAGATGGTGTTGTGGCGAGAGAATCCAGACGAGAAAATTAGGCAGTATCAACTTAATATAGTAACATTTTGTCTGGCCTGTTCAGCATTTCTAGCCTTCAGGGCGATGCAACAACTTATAACAGAGCCTAATGATGAAATTGTTAACAAATGTGTACTAAATGACTTTTACGTAGATGACCTGCTATCGGGTTTTTTAAGTCATGACTTAAAAAACGCAAAAAACTAACGAACGTATTAGCAAAAGGCGGATTTTTACTGAGACAATGGAAATCAAATTCATCTTATTTCTGTGAAAGTTCGAATGGCAACTCTGCAATTGATATCTGACAGGATGGTGACAACGAAAGCACTTGGTTTACAGTGGTATCCGAAAGAAGACGTGTTTTCATTTGATGTACATGCAGAGAGATTGGATGGTGTCAACAAACGAAAAATAATATCAGAATATTTACGATTATTCGATCCTCTTGGTTTTATTTTGCCGTCTATTATTTTGCCGTCAGAAACTCTGACTTATGAAAGTAGATTAGGATGCCGATTTACCAAGTGAATGTGAAGACGAATATCATAGAATAAGGAACCAATTTCAAAATTTTAATAGTATATAAATTCATGGGCTTGCAGATGGAAGCAGCCAGCCTATTGTGCGGTTATTTATCATAGAACGATCTTAAAAGATGAAAATATCATTAGCGGGTTGCTAACATCCAAATCAAAAAATGGCACCTCTTAAGATGTTATCCTGCCTCGTTTACAACTTTGTGCATGTCATATTCTGGCGAAATTGATGTTCGCAGTTGGTGCTGCGTATTTTGCCTGAACAGATTCTAAGATTGCATTTGCATGGCTTTCTATATATGCAGCTCGGTAGAAAACGTTCATAGTCAAAAGAATGAGCCAAATATTGGAATATTTTACTCGTATACGCATTAAGCTCATGTCCAGCAGATCATGGCTCCAAAAATCCAGCAGATCATGGCTCCAGAGGTGTGTTTCTTGATCTGTTGGTCGACCTATAACAATGGTGAAAGGGCCCAGCATGGCTAGTTCAAGAACAAAAAGATTGGCCCTTCAGTGCAAGGAGTTAAAAACATCTCAGGCAGAGTATAGTGTGATGGAGTACAACAAAACGAATAAACCAACTGTTATGTAGGCAGTGAACGTAACCCGAGTCCAATTTCGTGGATAGCCAAATTGTTTGAGGTATTTAATTTATCAAAAAAATATTCCGAGTAGTATAGCTTATGTATTACGTTACATATCGTAATACATAAGCTATACAGCTAAAAGACCCTCAGGAGAGATATGATACAGGAAGTAGAGGTACGCAATTAACATCATCAGAAATCAAAGCTGCGCAAAGATTGTGTACCATGTTGGTTCAACGCCAAGCATTCGAATAAGACATCGTACACATACTTAAAGATAAGAGGGTATCAATCGATCAAGACTTTTATCTTTGGCTCCGTTTGTCGATAGAGAGAGTATATTGAGAGTGGGCGGTCGCCTACAAATTGCAGATTGTACATATATTTACTACCAGATTGATATGGGACTTACATTTATCTAATCTTCATGTTGGTTCAACTCTTACATTACATCTTATATGCCAGGAATATTGGGTGATCAACGGGCGGAGTATTGTGAGAAATTTGTTGAAAGGATGTGTTTTATGCAAGATATATGCGGTGAAAACCACAACGCAAATGATGGGAAATTTACCAAATAAGAGCATCACACTAGCTATCGACCTTTCGAAAATTGTGGTATAGACTTCGCGACTCCGGTGTATCTAGCTACAAAAAAAAAAAGTAGAAGAAACAACAAAACAACCAAAGGATACATATGCATATTCGTTTGTATTTCAGTAAAGGCAATACATATAAAATGTGTATCTGATTTGAGCAGCGAGGCATTCCTGGCAGCAATGAAGCGCTTTGTAGCCCGAAGAGGATTATCAAAGAACTTGTACACGGACAATGGCTCTAATTTCATTGGCGCAAACGAATAATGGAGAAGGATCACCGCATTTCCACTCAATTAGGCACTTCCACTCAATTAGTACAAGAAGAGTGCATCAACCTTCCAGAAAATCATCTATCCAGATGGCAGATGATCCAGAGCCGCCCAAAAAACTTTTAAAGAAGAAACCACTTCGAATATGTAAATAATATGCAGTAACGCCACAAATAGCAAAAAGTCAATTCTAATTTCAAAGTCGGCGACGTGGTTTTGATTCGAGAAGACAACACACCAACAATCAAGTGGCTACTGGGTCAAATAATTGAAATACATCCGGGCAAAGACGAATTAGTGACATTGAGAGTTAGTGACAGTACGAGTTAGATGACACGAGAGCTGTGACATTAAAACCCGCTTCTTTAAAATTGCAGCGTCCAATTGTCAAATTATGTAAATTGCTTATCGGTTAATAAAAGGATCGTTAAGGGCGGGGAAGTGTGTTTAATGCTGATCATTTAAAATTTATATATTTTTTTTGTATGGTTTATTGTGTGAGAGACATCTATCATTTGTGATACGTAATAGAAATAAAAAATAATGAGAAATTAATTAATACATCGATACAATGATAGATGACTCACCGGAAATGGAGGGGGATGTAATATTCTAGAAAAAATATAGATATATAGTCAGTCAAAAATTGACCCTTGATGAACGACAGGGATACATATAAAATAAAAAATAAATACAAACCAGTGATTTACAAAAAACAGTGATTTTATTTTATTTAATTACACGGAAATAATTTGACTAGAGAGATACCGCTACATACAATTTGACCCTGCTACCTTTTGGAAACGACAGTACCGCTATATACAATTTGACCTGCATACATCATTTGGACACACATACACGCAATATAATGGTACATTGGCAACGGAGTTGGACAGCGATAAGTACATGTGTTTATTAAATAATAGTGAACCTGGACCAGTACTTACATCAATCCGACCAGTTAAATTTAGCAAAACCCACTTTTAGCACAATGTTTGGTGGTTTTAACTTTAAGCATTTACCATTTGGGTTGAAAACGGCACCAATAATTTTTGAGTGGATGGAATTTGTTAATTTTGACAGATTTGATCCGGGTTTCCGGTAGCCAATATTCAACTAATGTTAGCACAAGACAATCACAATTTTAACAATCTGCTCTGTATTCTGTCATTTCTTATCATCAACTCCAGTGTGCCCCCATTCAGGTGTGTATCAACAAATGTTTCCTAAAAACAAAATCTATTAATGCAATAATTGCTCTTAGCCGTAGGCTGTAATAAATTGAATTAGTTTTCATCTGAAATTATAAATTAATTAATTTGTAATATAATAAACTAATAATATCATAATATAATTTCTCCAAGTCGTAGACTGTAATTGGATTAGTTTTCCCCTGAAAATACAAATTTATTAATTTGCTTCATAATAATATATTAATGTAAGAATACTTTAAAGTAAATATAATAATATAATAATACAATAATATAATAACAATAAATTATAAAACATAATAATATAATAATAAATAAATTTATAAATATAGATGGTGTCCTATCAAATTTTGTGAAAATCACGCCACAGATCAAAAACCCCCAAGACCCCAGAAAACATTGGTGGTTGGCCCATCAAAACCATAAAACCGAAGCCAACAAACAAAAACTTACGATGGAAATTACGATGCGGTTGGATCATCAAACCTGTAAAAATTTAATCTAACAAACGTAAAATTCCCATAATTAAAATTCCATAAAATCGTGATGTTTGAATCAAAGTTTTAAGTCAGAAATTGAGAATTTATAAAAGATTTTTTTAACTGCAATTTTTGAAGTTCAGTATTCAAAAATGTGATTTTGGAGACAAAGTTATAGAGGCTATAGAGATTCTTGCGCCAATAAATATAATTAATAAGGAAAAGATATAAGTTGCGGAAAATTAATTATTTTTATTATTATTTTTTCTCTCTAATATAATCAAAGAGATGACTTTGAAAATGCCGACGATAAGTGGAGAGAATTAAGGTCGGTAAATTTTGTATAATTGGGACCAGATGACAAATGGATGTCGACTCCTTTCGGTACAAACTACTTGAATTTAAACTGTGCAATGACATTTTTTGTTTTCCTTACTTAAAGCAATGTATAATGGCTGTCTTAACGATTCCTGTGAATACAGCGAATGTGGAACGATTTTTCTTGCAAATAAATATAAATAAAACAAAAATTACCGAGCAATTGGCGCAGTGGTTAAAGCTGCGGGGTTTGGGACGGGGAGGTACCGGGTTCGAATCCCAACAGGGGAGGGTTGCAAAAGGGATTTTTCATCACCTGATTACGGTCGGTGATGACGAAGAACACAACTACAACTCCCCTGTTGGAGTGCAGAATCCATGGGCCGAACCATCGTCCATGTCAGTGCAGGCTGACTGGAGCAATGCAATGTGCAGATGGATTTAAAATCGAACCTGTATTCGTACGTCCTCGATTTGGCTAGTGGCGGTGTAAGGTAGGATGTTAAAAATGAACCGCGAACGAGTTGGGAGAGCTTCGGGCCCAGAAAAGATTACAGGGTTCAAAAACAAAAACAAAAAAAAAAAAAATTAAAAATTATTTGGATGCATCTACTTTAAGTGTAATTTTGTTAACTAAGGAATGAATCAAAAAATGTTAGGGATTTCACTATTTGTGAACATGATAAAACCAGAGACAAGTTATAATAGATTAATCATTTACACTACGAAGAAAATAGAAATTTATATAAAAAAAAAACTTCTGATATTTCCAATGTCTTCGTTGTATTGGCGAAATGTTCTTGCTTATACGTATTATATACTATGCCAAAACCAACACAAATGTATATACCATGAAGTTGCGATACTTATGCCAAAAAGTGACTACTATACCTAAGTATAAGTGTTGTGACGTAGTATAATTTGTATATACTTTTATTATATGCTTTGATGTAAATAAAAAATGAATACGAATGATGGAACAACAGTATGTTGCGCTCTTTATGACAAAGCAAAAAACAAATTTATTATTTAACGAGAGAGAGAGAAGTATTGTTATTATTATTTACTTCATTATATACTATACTATATACTATGAATTAAGAGCAGAATGGACAGTGCAAAATATAATTTTTGTTTCGTTTTTTTTTTGTAGAAATGTTATGTACTTTGAATTTAGAGGAGTATGGACAATGCGAAATATAATTTTTTGTTTCGATTTTTACTGTAGTCACATTCTCTAACACATAGCCAAATAGTAGTCATACTATGTTTTACTTAGCCAAGCTTCATGGCTTGTATAATATACAATAGTGTTGGTTTTGACTATGCGTATACGTATTATATACGAAATTTTGAAGTTTGAATGTGTTGTGTTGTATAAAATAAATACAGAATAGGAAATAAGTAATAAATACATAAATGAAACTCGAAGTAATTCGGTGATTTTATTTTTGTTGTAATTTTTATAATTTTTGTAAAATAAAATTCAAAACAAAACTGCAAATGAGGAAATGTTTACATTTTTGAATCATTTAGAATTAAAGAGTATCCAAATAAAAAATCTTTCATTTTATCTATGATTTAGATTTATCCTATTATTATTTGAAAATCAATATCTATTATACGACCACGGCCGTTTTGATTGAAAGTTATATACCATGTTACCACTTTCTTCAAGTCCTGAATTATTTAGAGATTGTTGGCACAAACGATTGATTCAAATATAACCCAAACAAAATCAAATGGTTTCGGATTACATGAAATTATTTATAAAGGCTATTTTATTTACATGAAATATTCTTTAAAAAGGAAATAATATGGCAAACATTGATTTATTGATTGAAATAACAATTGCATACATTTTTGTAATAATACTGTTTTTTTTTTAAGCCAAGCGCTTAAAAAATCACCCATTATTATTTGTATTGTTAAAAAAGTAGTAGATTTATACGCAATAAGCAATCGTCAATGTTTTAGTGAGATTTTAGCAGTTCAAAGACAGCATATTGTCATACCAGAAAGACTGTTTGGTGTCTGTGACTGCTATGTTCTATATAAGTTAATGATTGTTGCGGAATCCACTTTTTGGTATTTTTTGTATAAGTATTTTTTTAATTGCGAGCAGAACGGATTTTATAGCGTTTTATTATTCTGGAATGCTATATTTATGTCTAAATTCGGACGAAATAGAAATAAAGTTGATGATAAAACGGATTCCTGGGGAACTCCGACATTTAGTGTACCTACGTGTCGGCAATTCCAAAGGATTCTCCGTGGTATTCTAGGGCAAGATTCCATCTGTTCGTGACATATGCTAAAAGATCGGTTGTGGATTAACAATGAAAAGTACAGAAATAAGAGTTTATTTTTTTATAACAAATATAATTTACATGGAGTATTTCAAGATCTATTTAATTATAGTGTTTTGTTTTGCCTGAATTTAATTGGCTATTAATAAACAGTTATAAACAAAGCCGCTTGATGCCACTTTTTATAAAAAATGAAAATTTATAGAAACTGAATCTAATCTAATAGCAGTTCCAATCTACTATGTTTAAGTCTGTTATTACCCGCGTCAAATACAGTTGATTCTGACAGCCAACGACAATTTTTTCGTAAAAGCACCAAAATGAAAAAATCAATCAAGTGTATCCGGTGGTCGAAGCATAAATTATTTTGGTCAAAAAAATATTTATTTGATTTAATGCATTTTTCTTTGATTTTATGTTTAATATTTCGCGCATACGGTTCTTTGTTGAATATTGAAGTAAAAGTAATAAACGCTTGCTTACATACAAAAAAAAATTCGTCAGTTGGTACAGTTAAACTTCCAAAATCAGAATCATCATTAAAGTTTTTAAAAAATGTAAGCCATTCGGAAGGCGCGGAAATTGTTGTGTTGTTCAGTGTACATTGCTCCATGCATCGTGAACAATTATTTAACAAACCGTGATTTTCTTGATTATCAAATATTGGATTTGAAATTTTATGGTGTATGACATAACCACAAAAATATTTTATTGCGTTATCACTTAATGTTGCACTTGTTATTTCATTATTGACCTGTGTGACCTGATCAGATTCTTCGTCATATTCTTCTTCGTATTCGTCACTTGTGGTTACATTCAATTGACATACATCATGTTCATCTTTATTGATTTCTTCTATGTTAACTGAATCGGATAACACAGCTTTCCAATCAATAAGCATAGAATTAATACCACCCTTACAATTCGCATATTTCGAACTATAAATAAGTTTTATTGACATTATTCGTTTAATTAATTCCCGAAATTCTTTAACGGTAGGTTTTCTTTTTTTATAACGCACAATTGAAAACAAATTTTCCAAACAATCTTGATTAAATCTGTTAGTGCAGATGTATTTCCAATCTTTTGATTTAAACAAATCATTGGCAATTAGTAGGATACCTTTTATTGTCTGCATTATTCCATTAATGCAACTTATTTGATTTTTTGTATTATTTGTTAGAAATTTTAGTTTAGATAAATAAATAATGTAATTTTCTAATTTTGTTAAAAAAAGTTCTGAATTTTGAAGAGCTCCACTATTTGAAATTTTACCATTTAAACTTTTGCTGTTCAACACGTCAAATATTTCGTTAATTTTTTCTAAAAAATCAGCTGTATCGTTAGCCCGTTTTGATATATCTGAAGTAAACAATTTTAATTTATCGATAGTGCGTATACCAGATGCGGCGCTTGAACTAAATATTTGGACAGCATATGAAACTTTCATTTTTTGGAATGTATTTGGCTGTATATGCATTGGAGTTAATTTTGGAACTAACCGAACTAGTGACACAGAATCAATTTTATATAGTTGTCTAATTACATCCCATGAAACTATATCATTTCAATTACCAGCTTCTAAATTATAATTTATTAAATTATTCCGAAGAGATTTCCATAAGTGTGCAACATCGTAAATACATATGATTTTATAATCTTGAAGCATGTAATATGGCTGATCAATCGAAACATCTAAACATTTATAAAGAGATTGATTTGTTTTTCCTTGGTCACAAACCAAACCTTTTACAACCAGCCCAATAGAAAAACATTTCAGAATAAGCTCATTAATTAATCTTTTAAGCTCAGAGACAGGAGTTGTGGTAGCGGCAATTACAAACCCAATTAACTGCTTCCAGTTGTCACGTATTGATCGCACCATAAATGTACAAACTACTTTTGCAAATTTATTATTTGAGCTGCCTTCTCCATAATCGGCAAAGCCTTCGAATTGATCAATTTTACTGTTGTACTCTAGTTTTTTTGCAATATGCATTTCGCCAAAACACAGCATTACTTGTTTTGATTCCATTTTAAAATGCTCTATTCTCGATTTTATTTGAGTAAACAATTCATCATTACTCGAACCTGGTAATATTTCTTGGAGAAGCAACCATCTATAAATCGATGCAAGTGAATAAATCGATGCAAGTTTAAACATTAAATTATCCCTTAAAAACAAATATGCAGCGGATGATTTAAAAAAATAGCCATGGCCAAATCTTTTTCTTCGTTCGTATAAATGGTTTTATTGTTAATAAGCATTTTAACAAAAGTTTTGACATATTTATGAGCTTTTGTACTGTCAATTTGTTGATAAATAGTAAGCTGATTTCTTTTTAATTGTTTCATCCTCAATTTTGCAGTACGTTTTTGAATGCCAGAATTTATAATTTTAAGTTGTACACAGTTTTTTAACATTTTGTTTTCATTAACCAAAACTTTATTTTGTAATTTAAAACTCTCCATTTCACTTCTGTAAAACCGACAATTTTGTTCACTTGTTAGCCATTGCTCATAGTCAGTTTTACTTAAAGAGCATGTGGGATCTGATTGTGTCTCATGTTCGTTGTAAATTTCATCGGGCATTTCTTCGTCACTAGAATCCGTATTTCCTAAACATAAACTAGGTATAGCACCAGAATACAGTTTTTTCTTCCCAATGTATGCCATTTCGAAATGTTTATCGCATATGATAGGATTTTTTATAGATCCTATGATTTTTGCTGAATTGTAGCATATAGCTAACCACTTAGTGTAAACGTCGGAATCCCTCGGTGAAAATTTAAAATACTGGTTTCCGTTTACGGAAAGACAGTTTTTTGAACAACACCTACGCGGCATTGTGAATCAAAAGTAAAAACTTAAACAAAAATGGTATATGGATTCAATAATTAATAATTTAAATAACAAATTTGTAGAAATATGTATTAAAATCTATATAATTTTGTATATACCAAAAATATATACAATAAATTAATATTCAATTATAATAAAATGTAATGATGTATCATATAATTTCTCTAAAATTAACATAAATGTAAGTTTCAAAGAGATCGAAATATTAACTAAAATCGAAAAAATGGAATTACAAAATTTTAAAATAAAAATTTATTTCGCCAAGCAATATGTATTATGTGTCCATATACAAAATCAAACTAACAACAATGTCTATACAATCCGAATGAAACATACAAAGAGGAAAGAAATGCAGTTAATTCCCATAGGTGATAATATTTTTATATATATCGCTCATACACGAGAAAAGTGACACATTTTCAAATTTTCAATTTCCTTTTTTGAAGTAAACGTGATTAAAAAAGCGTAAAGTTTTATTAATTTTAATGTTAAATGTTATGTTGCGCATTACTTAAATCTTATTTTCTATGAAGCTTGATATTTTGAAATGTGTCAGTTTTCTCGTGTATGAGCGATATGCAGTATAAAAAAATGAAATATTAATCGTTTTTATTCGATTTTTAACACGATGAAGACAACAATTTGTTTTTGTTTTATTGTATATATATGCATATATATGCATTTATTGTACATAAATAGAATGAAGAAAAAAAATCTAAAAACCTTTGAATGTGTGGTAAATACATAGCCAATATTATTTAGTAATACAATTTTGCTGTAGATAGCATACGAACCTCTCAAAAAACCAAAAAATACTCGTGTTAAAGAAGAGAGATCTATTATAAGTTGTCTCTGATAAAGCTATGTTAACCAACTTTAATAAAGTATAAAAGTACATTTTAGTAATAAATTTAAAAATAATTTGAAATTTAACGAAGAATTTAATTTTTAATTGAATTTGTATATTTAATTTTTTTTTTATTGAGATGCATTTTTTATTTTTAATGTGATAATAAAAGGCTTAACAATTAATGTATACTGGTTTCTTAAATGTTGATATAAAAACTTTTCTTATTTACTAAATATGAAAAAAAAAAAAATAAAAAAATTATTGGTCGAAAAAAATTTTTTTTTTTTAAATTTGTAAGATAAAACAAAATATAATTTGGCAGCACTGTGTACAAGGCATATATAATATTATGATAAATGTTGTTCGAGTT
The DNA here is from genome assembly GCA_963556175.1 of Tipula confusa. Taxonomy (NCBI): domain Eukaryota; kingdom Metazoa; phylum Arthropoda; class Insecta; order Diptera; family Tipulidae; genus Tipula; species Tipula confusa. The sequence goes on from OY744478.1 coordinate 3,567,038, forward strand.
TTACCAGTTGTAAAAATCACTCGACAAAGCCAAACAAAAAGAAACTCTCTTCTCCTTATTCTTATGAAATGTATCATGAATGCACAAAGCCAAAACCAACACAAATGTATATACAAGCCATGAAGTTGCGATACTTATGCCAAAAAGTGTCTACTATACCTAAGTATTAGTGTTGTGACGTAGTATAATTTGTATATACTTTTATTATATGCTTTGACAAAACCAACACTATTGTATATTATACAAGCCATGAAGCTTGGCTAAGTAAAACATAGTATGACTACTATTTGGCTATGTGTTAGAGAATGTGACTACAGTAAAAATCGAAACAAAAAATTATATTTCGCATTGTCCATACTCCTCTAAATTCAAAGTACATAACATTTCTACAAAAAAAAAACGAAACAAAAATTATATTTTGCACTGTCCATTCTGCTCTTAATTCATAGTATATAGTATAGTATATAATGAAGTAAATAATAATAACAATACTTCTCTCTCTCTCGTTAAATAATAAATTTGTTTTTTGCTTTGTCATAAAGAGCGCAACATACTGTTGTTCCATCATTCGTATTCATTTTTTATTTACATCAAAGCATATAATAAAAGTATATACAAATTATACTACGTCACAACACTAATACTTAGGTATAGTAGTCACTTTTTGGCATGAGTATCGCAACTTCATGGCTTGTATATACATTTGTGTTGGTTTTGGCTTTGATGTAAATAAAAAATGAATACGAATGATGGAACAACAGTATGTTGCGCTCTTTATGACAAAGCAAAAAACAAATTTATTATTTAACGAAAGAGAGAAGTATTGTTATTATTATTTACTTCATTATATACTATACTATATACTATGAATTTAGAGCAGAATGGACAGTGCAAAATATAATTTTTGTTTCGTTTTTTTTTGTAGAAATGTTATGTACTTTGAATTTAGAGGAGTATGGACAATGCGAAAAATAATTTTTTGTTTCGATTTTTACTGTAGTCAAATTTACTAACCCATAGCCAAATAGTAGTCATAATATGTTTTACTTAGCCAAGCTTCATGGCTTGTATAATATACAATAGTGTTGGTTTTGACAAAGCCCTCTTTATTATAAGTATAAGTCCGTATTCATCGCATACTAATGCTATCTAATCATATAAACATAAGAATGTATTGTAAATAAAAAACGTGTCAAATATAATGTAAAATAAAATAAACATTCGCATGCTATAGAAACAGAAAAGATCCCGTCAAGCAATTTATGCGAATTCGCAAAACATGTCACATAAACGTAATAAAAACGAAACATTTTTTTTGCTCTACACAAATACATTAACAGAATTAAATAAAATTTGTATAAACTTAATATATTTCGCAAACAATTTTAATTGTCTTAGGTTAGGAACGACATAAGTATTTCGTTTATGCTACACCAAAACGTAACGTTAGCGAAGAATTGTACATAACAAATTCGTCGCTAACGGTTCGTAAACGTAACACTTTTTATAATGGTAAACGTAATAGAAGATTTATATGTAGATGCATATTTTGCTATATAGATATATAAATTATACGCCATTTACTGTTGAGATATCGAACCATTTTGTTTTTTAAATTTTTACTATTATAACGTTTAGAATTAATTGTGGAAATAATTTTAATTTAGTTATTAATATAATTAATTAAATAATTAAAGTGTAATTAATTTTGGTGTATTAACATAAATAAATATAAAATAAAAAAATTAAATTTTAGTGTAGTACCAATTTTAGTATAATTACAGTTTTATCAAAGTGAGGAACATTCTAGAACATAGTGAACAATTTAACATTCAATTTTCATAGTTTAAAACTTTTAAAAGTAAGTGTACATATACGTATATTTTATTCACAGCGATCTTAATTGTCCAAGATGGACAAACGAGATTATTACGAGGTAAATCGCGAAATTAAAAAATTATGTGCTGAAAAACATAAAATCGATGTCTGCGAAAGAAATGATAATGTACCCACTTCAATGGAAAATATTAAAGAACATGAGTTACATCCTTATCCGATAATATCACATAGTAGCATCATCATCAAGAAATACCAAGATTTCATCATCCGGAAACAATCAGCAATTAAATTTAGAAAATATCATGTTACATATAAATTCTTTATTATATTTAAAAAATAACGTAAACATATAAATTGATAACAAAACCAAAATTTTAACATAAACATTTAAAACTGTGAGATTTGTGCATTCAGCATATATCTCAATTCTTATTTACTTTAGCTATATTGTTTTATATAATTTTCTAACTATTCGTCAATCTTCGAATATTGATTCTCATCTCAAATCTTGAAAAGTAAGGTTGATATAAAAGTTAAAAACTCTTATTATATTCATTGATGTTGTTTTTTTGGGTCGTTCCTAAAAATTAAAAGTTATAAATATATAAATTATAAATTGTGAATAAACATAAAATTGTTATTAAAAAAATAAAAAATACAAAAGTTATTAATTAAACTCACACACAACAACATAATTGGCGCAGTTGCAAAAGCAAAAAAAACTCAGTGAACATAATAATAAAGTGGAAATAAACTAAGTGAAAATAATAATAAAGTTAAATAAAAGTTCTACGAACAAATATAAAAAAAAAAAATTATTAAACAACGCATATAAGTGACTGATCACCACGAATTATGAAGTTAATTATTTTCATGTAAGTAATTTCCATTTTTCCTTTTATCTTAATTTTACAAATTTTATAAAATTCTGTGAAGAGAATCCGACATTAGATTAGTCGTTAAAATAAGCGTAGTATTTTTTTCCAATTTAAATTTTGACGCGTTTAAAAATTAAAATTAAAATTGTATAGGCCTGTGAAAAACAGAATCACCTATTTTATAAAGCGGTAGGAAATTACCACAACTAAAAAAAAAAAAAAAAAATTCTCAAATTCTTTGAATTATTAATTGGTTGTAATTAAATGAAAGATCCTCTATACATTAAATTAGGATTATTAATTAAACATCTACAAAACTTAAAGAAAAAGCCTATTGCTAAAAGAACAGTAGCAAATATTAGAGAAATAAGAAAATTAGAAATCACAATAAATCAGCTAAAAGAAAAATTCGGAACTAAAATTAGTAAAGTAAATCCAAATACAAAAATAGTTATCATGGCACCTGAACCAAATTGTTCAACTCAAGAACTATCTAGTGTAGCTAATAACAATAAATTAGACGAAACAAATACACAATTAATCGATAATGTAGAAGTAATAATAAATTTATTCAAAGTAAACAATATTACTAAGGGACTACAAATTTTTTCCGGAAATAGAAATGAAGTTTATTCATTCATTCAAACAGTAGAACAAATTCTTAAACATTGTAATTCCATTAAAAACACGCAACAATACGAAATTATAGTCGAAAATATAAGAAATAAAATTCAAGGCAAAGCCAATGAATCACTTATTACTTATAACGTGCCAACAAACTGGCAACAAATAAAAAACCATTAACATACCTATTCAACATTAAAGATCCATCCTCAAGAATGATGAGATGGAAAATGGACCTAAAAAATTATAATTTTGAAATATTTTATAAAAAAGGCACAGCAAATACGAATGCTGACTGTCTTTCACGTATAGAATTTAACGATATAAAAAATTTAAATAATAATAACAAAGAATTTGAGCTAGTTAGTAAGAAAAAGAAAAATGAATTGATAATAAATACCCTTTCGACAGAAAATGCGATTGAGGAAAATAATGAATTAAAAGAAAATTTAAACGAATTAAATAATATAGATATAGGCCAAATAAACGAAAAAATGAAAAAATATAGTATACAAGAAACAAATAAATGTATAAACTCTTTTTCAAATCAATTATGGATTATAGTCGACGATAACCATAATGAAATAAAAGAAACATTAACAATTATACATGAATCGTATAAAAGAATTAAAATTAGGAAAAATAAGTTTGATAATAATGATATAATAAATATATTTACTAAATATTTTAAATCAAAAAAAGTAACAGTGTTGTATTGCACTGATGAAAATTTTGAGTTAATAAATAAAATTTTTGAAGAAAATTTTAAGGAATCTAATTTAAAAGTAGTTCGTTCAAAAAAATTAAAAATAGATTTATCCAACGATATAAAAAAAACTGAAATTATAATTAAAACACATAATAACGGGCATCGCGGTATTAACGAAAATTTCGCGCAAATTTCTCGAAAATATTATTTCCCTTTAATGAAAGAAACAATTACAAATTTTATCTCGCAATGTGAGATATGCAATTTAAATAAATATGATAGAAAAACTAACAATATAAAATTTCAAGAAACAATTTCACCAAATTCTCCTTTAGATATATGGCATATGGATACATTTTCTATAAAAGGACATATTTTTTTAACTATCATTGATAAATTTTCAAAATACGCAATGATAGAATTTCTGAAAGATAGAACAACCTCAACAATAATTGAAACTCTCGAACAAATCTTCTCGCGTGAAGGTATACCAAAACAAATTGTATTCGATAATGCAGGAGAATTTACCTCAAATAAAATTAAAGAATTTTTTTCCATATTTAACATTGAAACACATGTTACAACAGCCAAATCATCAACAGGAAACAGTCCTATTGAACGTTTTCATTCTACAATTACGGAAATTAGCCGAATTATATTTTACGAAAATAAACAAATACAAATTATACCATTATTAAATAAATCTCTTTTAATCTATAATAATTCAATTCACTCATCAATAGGAGTTAAACCTTTCGAAATACATCGCGGTTATATATTAATAAACAATTTACCCGATATAAATACTATTCCAACTTCAGATTACTTAAAAGAAATCAGAGATAAATATGATTCAATTAAAAATATTATTAGAGAATTTAGTTTTAAGAATAAAAATAAAATAATAAACAGAATAAATAAGGATAGGTTAGATCCCCAAACTTTAGAAAAAGATACAGTTATATATGAAAAAATAACTACAAGAGATAAGTTAAAACCTTTAAACATTAAACATATAGTATTACAAGATAATGGAATCACCGTTACCACAAATAAAAGGAAGGTACACAAAAGTAAAATAAAAAATTAAATTATCATTACAGGTTACCAATCTGTGTCCTGTCACAATCCATTGAAATTTTTGACATGCTAAATAATAAAGGACTAATAACACTCGAAATAGCTGACGCTAGAATTATAACAACATATAAAAAACTTATACATCTAATAGAATTACAAGATCTTAAAATAAATTTAAATAATATTCATATTTCAATAAATTGGTTAGAAGATTTAATATTAACACAAAATCTTCCGAAAACAATAATAAATATAGCAAAACAAAAATACACACGTCTTGAAAAAGACTTAAATTCAATTTTACCAATAACATTAAAAAGACCTAAACGAGGAATCTTCAATCCTTTGGGAACATTAATCAAATCAATTACAGGAAATCTAGATAACGACGACCTTGTATATTTAAATAACGCAATAATAAAATTAAACAATAATTCATACGCAATACACCAACAATTTCAGGAACAAATAAATTTAAATCAAGACATGATAAACAGATTTGAAAACATAACACAATTCATAGGTGATACTCTTACGAAAATGAATTATAATATAGCACTAGATTTAAGCAAAACTAATTCAACAATATGGGCACACCATAAAATACAAGAATACGGATTAACATTAGACTTTAATATAAATTTACTAAAAGAACAAATTAACCAAATACACGAAATAATAACATTTGCTAAAATAAAAGTTATCTCAACACATATATTAGATAATCACGAACTTTATGATATAAATCAACATCTAATTAATAATTCAATTAATTTAAAATCGGAAGAACAAATTTACTCATTATTAGAAATACAAGCCTATTACAACGATACAAATCTGATCATTATAATCCAAGTACCAGAATTTTATAATGAATCATTAACATATTACCTTATAAAACCCGTACCAATCCAAAATAATCAATTAATAAAAATAAATACTAATCAAATTATCCTTAATCCAAAAACCTATATGGAAATTATCAAACCATGTTTTATAATTGAACAAATATATTTTTGTCACAAACAAATTTTAATAAAAAATCCAAATCTATGTATTCCAAATATGATTTACAAAAACGAGACAATATGTGAATCAAAAGAAATTCACGAAACGGATGACATCGATTATTTACAACCAGGATATTTATACGTATCAACCAAAAATGGAACAAACATCGCATCAACATGTAAAAATGCACCTAAACATATATTAGGGCGCAAATTAATAAAATTCAACAATTGTACAATCACAATAAATAACAACATATATTCAGACGACATCAAAATAAGAAATCACAAAATTAATATTATTCAACCAATGGATAATATTAATGTAAAAACAATAATGGAAGAATACATCGACTTACCAAAACTAAATCAACATCATTTCAAAAACCTGAAAAAATTAAAAGACTTCGAAAACATACAAATAAAACAGCAAAATTATGCAGAACAAGTTGAAAGAAACCTAAGAGTGACATACTACTCATTTTCATTTGGCATTATTATTATAATTATAGTTATCGCATTAATCATTTATTATACTTGCAGAAGCAACGTAATTTTCAAATTTTTATCAAAAAAAATAGCAATCGCTCTCGAGGACGAGATCGAACTTAAGGAGGGAGGAGTTACATCCTTATCCGATAATATCACATAGTAGCATCATCATCAAGAAATACCAAGATTTCATCATCCGGAAACAATCAGCAATTAAATTTAGAAAATATCATGTTACATATAAATTCTTTATTATATTTAAAAAATAACGTAAACATATAAATTGATAACAAAACCAAAATTTTAACATAAACATTTAAAACTGTGAGATTTGTGCATTCAGCATATATCTCAATTCTTATTTACTTTAGCTATATTGTTTTATATAATTTTCTAACTATTCGTCAATCTTCGAATATTGATTCTCATCTCAAATCTTGAAAAGTAAGGTTGATATAAAAGTTAAAAACTCTTATTATATTCATTGATGTTGTTTTTTTGGGTCGTTCCTAAAAATTAAAAGTTATAAATATATAAATTATAAATTGTGAATAAACATAAAATTGTTATTAAAAAAATAAAAAATACAAAAGTTATTAATCAAACTCACACACAACAACATAATTCATGAAGGGTTAAGCTTCGATAACCAGTTCTCGCTTGGGAATTCTTCAAATTCTAAGTTTTTTGAGTTTAATGATATGATCGATAGAAATATATCAAAAGAACTAGCGCAATGGCTTGTTGAATTTAATATTTCAATGAAATGTGGCAATGCTCTATTGCAAATTCTAAATAATTATAATTTAAACCTTCCTCATGATGTGCAAACGTTAACAAGGCATACTCAAAAACCTTGTGAAATAATTATTGTTAAAAACGGTGAATACACACATATTGGATTAAAAACTTCTGTGGAAATGTTTTTAAAAAATATGGAATATAATAAAAATGAAATAAATGTTGATATTGAAATAGATGGGGTGCCATTAGCTAAGAGCTCAAATAGTCAACTTTGGCCAATCCTAGGAAACATTCCACCATTTAAGAAAGTTTTTGTTATCGGAGTATATCATGGTAATAAAAAAACTTTCGCGTGCTAATGCTTTTTTGGAACCATTTGTAAACGAGATTAAATCAATAAACAACACCGGGATTCAATATAAGGATACAATTCTTAAAATTTCTTTGAGATCTTTTATTTGTGATTCACCAGCTCGAGCATTTATATTAGGTATTATCTTATCAATATTTTCCATTTTATTTAGTCTTACTTATCAATGTAATTTTTTTTAGGGGTAAAATTGCATTCCGGCTACCATAGCTGTACAAAATGCACGATTAAAGGAAATTACTTGTGCCATAAAGTATGTTTTCCAGGAACTGAAAACACCCTTAGAACTAACATAGGTTTTAAAGAAAAACTTTACAAAGAACATCACATAAACGATAGTATATTGGAGTCATTGGATATTGGATGTGTCACTAATTTCCCGATCGATTATATGCATTGTGCATTATTAGGTGTTACAAGACAGCTACTTTATTTACATACCAAAGTTAAGCGGAAATCGTTTTCTTTAAAAGACAATGCTATACAAGCTATCAATGTTAATTTAAAAGCAATACGACGCTGCGTTCCATCGGAGTTTGCTAGAAAGCAAAGGACATTGGACGATCTTCAACACTGGAAAGCATCAGAGTTCAGGCTATTTCTGTTGTACACTGGTATAGTAGCACTAAAAGGAATATTACCTGACGAATATTATTCCCATTTTCTGCTTCTGGTTTGTGGGATTCGAATATTGTGTCATCCTGAAAATTATAAACATAATAATACATGTGCAGCGGACATGTTATCAGAGTTTGCCAAGGTTTTCACTATTTTATTTGGCATTGAAAATACCTCATATAACGTTCATATGCTTCTACATTTATCAGAAGACGCCAAGTTGTATGGCAGCTTAGATGGGTATAGTGCTTTTAAATTTGAGAATTACCTACAGAAAATTAAAAAAATGGTTAAAAAAGGCTCTTTTCCATTGCAACAGATTGTTAACAAAATTAATCAAATGGATGAATTGCTATCCAATCCAGAAGAAAACATGTTTATTCCTTTTGACTTATCTTCCTCATTTCCGAACAATTTTTGTATGGTAAAAAAACAAATAATAAAGATACACGCTATTCAAAACCAGCACATCTACGGATCTGTTCTAAAAAATATAGGAAATTTTTTTAATTATCCGATAGAATCTAATAATGTGGGAATTTATTCGATAGATTCTCTAAAGGAAGAAACGTCTACCCACCTTCATTGTTTCAAAGTTTCAGAAATTGATAGTAAAATTATGAAAATTGCTACAAACTCGAATTTAGTTTATATATCTTTGCAGCACCTGGAATAAAATGGCAGGACCTGGCAGTAACGATTTTTTTAATACGGAACTTTTCCAGTCAGACGTGGAAGCAAACTACGCAAATTTTTTGAGTGTCGATGACAATATCAATCCGTCCACAAGCACACAACTACCAGCCCCTCAGAAAAAATTTCATTATAAGCCATATGAAAGAAATAAACAGCCTACTACACTAACAAGCTCAAATACAGTACCACCACTGACCCCCTCATTAACCGACGTATTTAAAGTACTAAACGATTTAGGTAATATGATGCGAGTTTTACTACGTGAAGTAAAATTATTGCGGCGAGAACAACGTTCGAAATTGTACAATGCTGATGAGTCTGAAAACGAAGCTTCAGTATTCCGAATTCCAGGAACAACATTTGGTGATTTTAAAGATCTGGAAAATGATGTGAAAGATAATAAACCCAAAGAAAAACTGATGGTAAAAACTAAACACTTACAAAAATGCATTTTCAATTTTATTTTAAATTTTAATTATTATAGATAAAACATTTCAACAACGTGTCTGACCAAAGTTTAGACCGATTTGTTCGGGGTTGCTTACGAGCAGTAATTAGTGACAATGCAGCGTCACGTTTCTCATGGTTTGGTCGTCACGACAATATTGCTGTGGAGAAATATCACATTATGCATTTGATTCAAGGTAAAATATTTACATAAATTTTACAAAATTTGTATTAATAAAATATTATATAATTTTTAGAATGCGCAATGAAGAAATTTCTGACCTGTAAAACAGTTGAAGTGGTAAATGTTATTAAACGGTGGTTTCAGTATGCGAAAGATCGCGTAAGAAAATCAAATTTGTAAAATTATGATATATTTTTGTTATCTGCTAAGTTATCTATAATTGATTTATAAAATAATGTAAATATAAAAAATTAAAGATTGATCTTTAAATAACCAAAAAAACAGAGTTTTTATTTACTACCGATAAATATAATATATGAATATACATGTATATTCAAATATTATATTTATGTAACGCTTTAATTAAGTAAAATTTATACTACTCTAATTATGTAACGTTTATGCTGCTTTAATCATGTTTCGTTAATGCTGCTCTATATACGTAACATTAATGTTTCATTTAAAATGATTCATTAATGCAACACTAATAGCGAGCTGTTTGCGAAGTACTAATACAAATACAACTCCTCGCAAAAATTCTAATTATCATTGGATGGGGACGACATAAACATTCCGTTTTTACAACACCAAAGTGTTACGTTTATGAAGAGAAGTATGAACAATACACTTCGCTAGTGTTACGTAAACGCAAAGCTTTGTTTGACGGGGAGGAGCAAAAAAACGTTTTTTTATATGGATTTCGATAGCACTACTACACGCAATTTTTCAGATCGGTTTTGTTTGTCTGTGTCAAGAAAAGTTACAAGACGTCTTGTAGTAGAGAGAGCTTTGTGTATGCACAATACCAATAATACTATCCTATATACATTTTAACTACAACAAAAACCGAACGTCAACCAAACTGGACATTCACATGTGTACATATACAGATTTCATTCAAAATATTTACATATACATTTATCCAAAAGAAAAAGAACATTAAAATAAAAACATAAAATAGAACACAGCGATACATATATAGACAACAAAATATGTACTCCTTTTTCACAAGTGTCGTGACGTAGATAATATGTACTTTTTTTATATAATTTTATATACTTTTACAATCTACTTTGATTTGCAAAAAATAAAAAAATAAAATTTTGAAACTAATACAAATGAAGGAACAACAGCATGTATGTTCTTTCCATGTGCAAAAGCGACATCGTTATATTCCAAATGAATAGCAAACGAAGTTTGAAAACCAACATACTTAGTCATATTAACGTTATCATATACCGTATTATATACTAAACTATATTAGTATATACTATGCATACATAGAGCAGTATGAATAGCGGCAAAACCAACACAAATGTACTACAAGCCTGATTGATGCAACGAGTCAAAACCCTCTTTACTACAAGCCGTATTGAAATTTTCGTTGACACATATTCTCATATATTTTTAAAATGTATTAGTAGAAATATATACTTTAGATGTGTTAGTAACTTTAAAATTACATATAAAAATACATATATTTAAAATATATGTATTTTTATTTAATGTATTTAAAAATACATATATAAAAAATAGTAATTTTCTCTTTAAATAACGCACACCATTACCATAATTGAGTATTTTTCACGCAAACCATTAATTTAATTGAGAATTTTTCTCTCTACTTGTGGTATTAAACGTCAAATTTTATTTTACTTGTTTAGTGAATGATGTGAATTGTGAAATTTACAAGTTAAATTTATAAAAATTCAGATTTCCATTTCAACATGGTCCAGTCGTTTACCACTACCATTACTCCAGAAGAAGATAATTTGGATCATCTACTACAAAGATTTTGGGAAGTTGAAGGCATCACTAAGACCAGAAATTCTATGCTTACGGAGGAAGAACAATTTTGTGAAACTCATTTTTCGGAGACTAAGCAGGAAAACGAATCTAGTCGTATAATAGTGCAGCTTCCATTCAAAAATTCCCCTACTCTACTAGAATGCTATACAAAGAATGCGTTCAATGGAAAGGAAATTCTTTAAAAATAAGGAGTTTTCACGTTATTAATGAATATTTTTAAAGTTAAGACATATGAAGGAAATCAACTTAGATGAGCAAGATTCACCATGGAGTGATGAAACCCACAAGCACCACTACCAAATTACGTGTTGTGTTTGATGGTTCAGCCAAGACAAATTCCAGAAAGTCTCTCTCCAGAAACAGTTGATCATATTTTAAGAGATATATACGTAGATGATTTATTGTCTGGAGCAGACACGATTGCTGAATCAAAAGTACTCATAAATCAGATAAGAAGGATACTGAGTAATGCAGGTTTCCATCTAAGAAAATGGATATCAAATACCGACCAAGTTCTTATGGGAACATTCGAAGATAATCTAGACCGGAGAGCCATCGAAATAGAAGAAATCCACGACAGTCAAAGTTCTGTGCTGCTTATCTCAGCTAGCGTACGTATCCACTTACGTTTATTAAAAATTTGAGAAATTGATTTTTTTTTTACACAAAAAAACTTTAATTTATTTCTTTGGATATTACAAATTTTTATAATTTTTAAACTGTTTATTTATTATTTCACACCACCAAATATGCTTTACTTGTGCAACTGGTGCAACCTAAAACGGTCGATTCATAATTAAAAAAATCTAAAAACAACCCGAAGAATAAACATATGTCAAAAACGTTGTTGTATTTTGATTGTTCTTTTTCCGCTTGCATAAAACGCATATACGCGCGAAACAGGGACATACAAACTGAATGTGTATCATTCGTAAACAAAATATCGGTAACCCGAATGACTAAAAGAAAAACATAAATGCCGGAAATACGCATTATGTTTGTCATGGCGCAATTTATTAACCATGAAAAGCTTAAATCGAAAAATATTGCTTCCCAATATTTTCCATAGATGTCATTGGTACGTATTTTAAAAATTCCAACGTCGAAAATATAATTATTTTCCGAAAATGACGAATGGTAATTAAATGACTTGTGAATATTGTGTCTCAATAATAACGTTGAAAATGATTATCACTTCCCGAAACTAACGTATATTATTAAAGAATTTAAACTAAGAAATGTGGTATTTAACACCAACGAGTGACACATCATTAGTATATCCAAAACGAATTATTTAAGCTAAACTGTAATGAAAACTCGTTTGGGAATAAGGAAATCAATTTAACAGAAAAGTTGTTGTTATTGGGATTTGAAATACACTATATATTGTTTCGCAAAATCTCTATTCTACAGTGGAAAACCGGTGTAGTAGAAATGTGCGTAAGAAAAAAATGAGAATATAAAAATATAAAGAAACTTTCGTGTGGTATTGACTACTTATGTATCACACACACACTAAAAACATAAATAATGTAAATGAGATTGCTATTCTACAGTGGAAAATCAGAGTAGTAGCAATTCAATATAAAATTGTACAGTTGGAATTGGTGGTTTATAATATTGTAGTGATGATTCAAATATTCCAGTTGAATATATGAAATCGATCGCTACAGTTCTAGGATTACACTGGGAGCCGCGCAAAGATTACTTCTATTTTCGTGTAAATTTGGAGTCACAGCCAATTCCTACTTAGAGAGTAGTGTTATTTGAGGCTAGCAAGTTGTATGACCCTCTAGATTGGCTAGCATCAGTCATAGTAAAAATTAAAATATGTTTTCAAAGTTTATGGATTGAAAACTTGGGGTGGGACGACCAATTACCCACCAATATCCAAGAAGAATGGATGAAACTCTGAACCAAATTACCAGAAATCGAGAAGATCCAAAACCGAAGATACATCCAAACAAACAGTAACTGCACAATGGAATTACATGGATTCTCCGATGCCAGTAATAAGGAAGCTTATGCAGATGTTGTTTATAGTCGAATTATGATACCCAGTGGAGAATATATTGTTGTGTTATTATCATACAAGACGAAAGTAGCATCTGTTAAGCAGCTGTCAATACCACGACTTAAACTCTGTACTGCTTTATTATTGAAAAAGCTTTTGATAAGTGTACAAGCAACAGTATAAAAACCAAAATTTCTAAAAGTTATGCTTGGACCGATTCGGCCATCGTCCTTGATTGGCTATCTGCACATCTAAAATTGTGGAGTATTTTCGTTGGTAATCGCACTGCTGAAATTTTAACAAACACGAATCGTGCACAGTGGAACCATGTAAAATCGCAACAGAATCTCGCAGATTGTGCCTCTAGAGGGATGAAGGCAGAAAATTTAAATAGTTTCAACTTGTGGCGGAATGGTCCAAAATGGCTAAAAAATATTGAAGATTGGCCTCAACAGTATAAAAATAAAAATGCTACAATTGGAGAAAGGAAACCCCAGCCTGAAGAGAGACATACGTATTCATTACCAGCCCAACTGAACGAGCTTACACCAGTAAAAAAAATTATAACTAAATTTTCAAGTTTCACCAAAATGATACGAGTTTTGGCTTATGTTAATCGTGTTTTTGATCGGCGTTCCAGAACGAGAACTGTATATTTGCAAACTGAAGAACTAATCGGAGCCGAACGAAGAATCCTTAAAGCAATTCAGGAGAAACATTTTAAAAACAGAGATACGCAAAATCACATCAAAATGGAACTTACATAAATTGTCTAACCTGAAACTGTTAACACCATTTATAGATAAATTTGGTTTATTGCTAGTGGGAGGAAGACTATCAAATGCATCAATGAACTACGGAGTCAAGCTTCCAATAATATTACCAGCTAAAGAACATCTCACCGAAGTTATTATTCATTAAAATCAAATCCGACATTTACATGCAGGACAAACCTTGATGATCGCTACTCTTAGACAAAAAAATTGGATTCTGGGGTGCTGAAATTTGGTAAAAAAAGTGTTCAGGCATGTTTTCAATGTACTAAATACCGTGCCAGAGAAATGAACCAAATTATGGGCGACTTGTCAGAAGCTCGAGTTGATCTAATACGACCTTTTCTTAAAGTAGGAGTAGATAATGCTGAACGTGTTGTGATTCATCTAACCAGAGGAAGAGAGCAAAAGACACATAAAGGGTATATTTGTCAGTTTGCCTGTCTCAGCACCAAGGCAGTACACTTATAATTGGTGACTGACCTTACCACCGATGCATATATTGCCGTTCTTCGCTGATTTATCCCTCGCAGAGGTATCTGTAAGAAAGTCCACAGTGACAACGGATCAAATTTCATTGGGGCAAATAACCAATTGAAACAATTACACGAATTAATCATGAAAAATACTAATTATATTTCTAATTTCTTAAATAGAGACCACATCAGTTTTCATTTTATACCACCAAGATCACCACACTTTGGCGGCCTCTGGGAAGCTGCTATTAAATCAGCTAAGTTTCACCTAAAAAGATCAGTCGGCGACCACATACTAACAATGGATGAAATGTCAACGTTGCTTGCTGAAATTGAAGCCATTTTAAATTCACGCCCACTATGCGTATTGTCAAATGAAGGTTTGGATGCTTTAACTCTAGCACATTTCCTGATTGGCTGCCCTACAGTTCAACCCTCTGCTCAAGACTTCACAGAAATTAAGCTATCAAGATTATCCCAATGGCAAATGGTTCAAAAAATAAATCAACAATTTTGGAAGAGATCGAGTCTTGAATATGTAACCAACCTGCAAAACAGAAATAAATGGAATCAAGAGCAACCAAACATTAAAATCGGCGACATAGTTGTGATAAAGGAAAATAACTTACCTCCATCAAAATGGATCTTGGGCAAAGTTGTCCAATTACATTAAAAACAGTTGTTAAACAGTAATTATAATTAAGTACATAACGTACTAGATTTAGAGTAAACATGTAAACATTGTTCAAGTAGTACATTTCCGTTTTTGGTAATGTATTCAATAGGGCAATTTTTTAGTTACAGTTTTGGTCGCAAAATGCGACATCGTGAGGGATAAATAATGAAATGTCTTATTTTTGTATGGGAAACCATGTTACCCTAACGTGGAAAACATAAAAATTGAGAAAATTAAACTAATCTGATAAGTTTTTTTTCGTGAAAATAGATTTAATTAATTTCTATATATATAAAAAATTGTTGCAAGTGTGTTGTGACTTTATAACTCACGAACGGTCAAACCGAATTCGATCAAATTAGTGTAGATCAAATTCGGTCGTGTAGATGGTTTATCTAAAATTTGCACGAAATCGGTCGACGCGTTCGTGATTTATGATTTTTTATGATATAAAAAAAAAACAACAACAAATACGTAGGTGCCTATGAGCGTGTGCGGTATGTATACGTGTCAGTGTCACTTTGTATAGTTATTTTTCCTCAGTTTAGTCGACTTCAGTTGAAAATCAAAATTTTAAAATACGTAGGTGCCTATGAGCGTGTGCGGGTGACACAATTAAAAAGATATCAGTCGAAATTTGAAATAAAAAAATTCCAAATATAAAATATCTAATAAAAAATTATTTGCTATTTGATTGATTGATTGATTGATTGATTGATTAGAGTGTACGGCCAAGGACGAACCAGGAACTCCCGGAATGCCGGGCACCACCGTACACCCGTGTTACATATAACAGAACCGAAGGAGTGGATGGAATGTTAGTTATGACAGACTCGACCCGGTTGCAGACACCTAAGCGATCGATAGTTAGTATTTTTTTTTTGTGGCAAAGGAAAAAGAAGGGTAAGTCAGTAGTGACAGAATTGGTCCGGTTTCCCGGTAGCCAATATTCAAACTACTGTTAGTTAGCACAAGACAATCACAATTATAATAAACTGCTCTGCATTTTGCTATATCTCATCAGCAACTCCAATCTGGAACCATTTTTCTGTAATCTTGCAGTGTTTCTCTGAAAAAAAATCTATTAATGGGCTAATTTCTGCAAGCCGTAGGCTGTAATAAATTGAATTAGTTTTCAATTGAAATTTTCAATTAAATATTAAAATATAAAAATATAACAAAATATAATATAAAAATATAAAAAACATACAAAATGTCTGCAAGCCCTAGGCTGTAAATTTAAAACATTAAAATATTAAAATATAAAAATATACTATTATAATGAGTATTACGAAGTTAGTAATATAAACTCATAAATAATAAAAAAATATAAATAACATAATATTATAACAATACAAGAAAGCAATAATTCAACAATATAACCACATAATAACATTATAATAATTTTTTTTTTACTAATTTTATTTATTTTATTTACTTTACCCCAAATTACACACATTAAAGATACAAAAAAAAAAAATTAATACAAATTATAAATTGTGTTTAACAAGAAGAAGAAGTGACTAGAATCGAACATCATTACTGGTGCCGCTAAAAATCTCCTTCGAAAAAACCGTTTTTACCGACTGTTACTCTGAGCCGCCAAACAACGCCCGATTTATATAGCCCGTTGACCAGATAAAACAAGCTCATTACTGAAAATTTCAAAATACAGTAAGTGGAGTCGTTCCTCGCCAAACACATGAGCCCAACCGGCATCAAACACTGCAAGACCAAAATTACTAATCGTAGCGAAAGTTCAAAAGCAAAGGATTAAGACCATCATCAGCGACATTTGCAATGACTCTAACACCAACCCTACTTGTTTATCTCCGAAGACTAACCGGACTTCACTATCGCCAGACCCGACCTACACCACACCGAAGTAGAGTCGATGAAACCTTCCACAGCGCCATCCGCAAAACAACATCAAATTTTTTACACCCTGCCTCGTATCCCGCAATAGGAGCAACGAATATAAAGGAACTTCAAGAGAAATGTGGATCCCAAAGCAAAACTTCCATAAAATCCAGCAGCAGCAACCCTACAATATGCAAGCCAACCACTAAAAACACCCCTGACAACACCCAAGGCACCAACACAAGAACTCCCGCCAATTCCGAACATCAAGGACACCACCGGCAAACCTGAAAAACTCGTCAGCATAACAAAATCATCAAACTCAACGCAAGAGCGGAAACAAGCCCATCAGCCAAGAACAACCATGTTCACGGAAACATGGCATGGATAATATAAAAACCATCCAGCTACAACACTCACAGGCTAGAAATTCATAAATCACCAAGAACAAACCACTAATACCCACTCCACTAATCAAAACCAGAAATACCCCCGTAGACACAGAAACATACAACCAAAAGCCAAATCCTGCAGCCATCCACTAGGCTCCCATCAAACTACAGCCTAAATCCTACAAAACCAATGACTAATAATAACCATAACAATAAACATAAATTAAAAACGAGAAAATCAACCCAAACGGACCAGACAATTCATTCCGAATCAAGTCATTTATATCAGCACAAAATATCAGAACGCAACCACAAGATCCATAGACCAAATAGTGCACACAAGTCGCGATATGACTATCGAAATGATCTTGGTTACTTTAAACCTGTTGCTACAAAATATGGATACAATCTTCCAAAATTAGATAACAACGGCAGTACGTCAAGAAATCAAGACACCGACAAAACACAATACCAACGTTTGCTGACGGAACCCAGATAAATTTACCGCAACAGACTATTTATTTCTCGTCATCGTCGAATGCAAACAAAAATAGCTGCATAAAAATTAACTGTAATAATCACGCGACACCTATTATAAATCCTACTCTTTTTCCCCTTTCCTCCCTTGATATATACACAAAACTATATATGTACACAAAACAAAATTAATATTTTTCCTATTATGCTGTATGCCTAATGAGCAAAAAATCAACAAAAATTGGTGGCTTTATAATTACCCAGTAAACGCATAAAAAATCTTATCCATGTAAACATTGTACATTTTGAGACACTTTTCTTTGGCGAGTAGTACGTTTTTCCGTGTACTTTTAATGTTAATTTTTATTGTAACAGCATGTTTTTCGCACAGGAAATTGAACAGAAATCCGTATGAGTTGCATATTGGGTTATAGAACTTATAGTGGTTAATATTGGTTATGATCTGCACTCAACATCTATTTCCCTATATGCCATGTTAATCGAACTGTTTCTATTCTACATACGAGAATCTCACTACAATAATATACAAGATCAAACTGTTCGAAAATAATCATAGTATATGTATTACCACTCTATATACATATACGATGTCTATAAGTACTGCTACACGAGTAGAAAGAAACAGAAAACAGAAAATCGTTTGATCTACAACTTTTAGACAAAGATACATATTAAAACCGCAAAAATTATCAACTACTTTTACATAAATGCCAAATGCCAATAACCATTTCCATTTCCATTAACTAATATCCATTTCCGAATTGCGAAAAAAAAACACCGCATGAAATTAAAACTTGGTAAAACTTTAAATGGACATTTGTTCTATAAAACATTACAACACAAATTTATACAAAGTTACATCTTGTGTTTCTTTGAACACAATCGACAATTTGTACCTGTACTCTGGGACAAGCGACAGAGTTCCTAAAACTATACAACTTCACAACACAATCATACCAAAATGTATAAACATAAATTCACTTCAAAAACCTAATTTTATATTATATAAAAATATAAAAATTTATGAAACTATACATGTGTATCACACCAAAAACAAAAGATATAAAAATAAATTTTAAATTGAGGAGATCGGAAAAAACACGTCCGATCTCTTCAACGATCATCGATCGACCAATAAAAAATTATTTGCTATTTGAATAAAAATTTATTGAATAACGCTTAACACTGCTTCATACACACGGTAAATACACGTTGTAGCGCATACAGTCAGTGTCAGTGATTGATCATTTTAAGGTTCTTTTTCATCGAACTCGCATTGTGGACAGACGTAATCGGTAAGAGTAGCATTTGATTTTTTTGTTTTTTCATATATTCAGCTATACATCATCAAACAATTCATTTGGTTTTGTTTAAGCGTTTGAATACAAACAGACAGCGCAGAGTATATACACTTTCCATTTGCATTTGCTGGTTGAATTGCTATCGGATTTGAAATGCCACGTGCAAGACGTTCAAATATTGGTAGACGTACACGTCATTCAACAGTTGTTTCAACCAATCGAAGATCACAAAGTGAACAAGATCGTAATCAACAAAATGCATCACAGAGGGAACGATGTAGACGTATAAACCAATTGGTTGATAGTGCAAACACGGTTGAAGGTGCAAGGTCAATAAATGGACGTACGCGTCCCTCAATTCAAATCATACGACAAATGGAATTGACGGCTTATAATTATGATAGCACAATTGATTACAGTATGCATTCTTATATTGGACAAATGAATAAACAATGTGTGCATTTTAAAGCAGTCAAATTTATTAACGAAACGCCTGGCATGTGCTGTGCTGGTGGGAAAGTTAAATTGCCTGTATTAGAACCTCCACCAGACCCTTTGCACTCATTAATTTATGGCAATTCACCAGCGTCGAAGCATTTTTTAACAAATATTCAAAAGTACAATTCATGCTTCCAAATGACATCTTTTGGAGCTTCAAATATTATAAGAGATGGATTTATGCCGACTTTTAAGGTAATTACTTCGCATGGAATAAATGATATGACATTTCATTTATGTGCTGTCTCTGATGTCTTCAAAAATTCAGATTTGTCATCTAAATTTATTTCAAAAACATTACAGATTCAAGGACAGATATACCATAGAGCTGGGTCATTGTTGCCATTCCCAGATGCTGACCATCAGTTTTTGCAAATATATTTTATTGGTAATGAGAACAGCGAATTAAATCAGCGCTGTGCAATTGCTTCAAATACAAGACGAGAAATCTTGAGTGAGCTGCAAAGATTTTTACATCAGCACAATGAATTGGTCAAATTATTCAAGATTGCACTGGATCAGATGCCCACGGATGACCAAAAAATAATAATACGTGCCGACAGAACACCACTCGGACAACATGCCAGGCGATTTAATGCACCAACAATCGATGAAGTGGCAATCGTAATAGTTGGTGAACAATTTCGGCCAAGAGATATTGTTTTGTACCGTAGGAATGAGCAACTAAATCGTATTTCTGAACTCCATCGTTGTTATGACGCATTGCAATACCCGATTTTATTCTGGAGAGGAGATGATTTTTGATTAGAAAACAAAAAAATAAAAATAAAAGAATAATTTTTATTATTTTCAGGTGCAGAAACAACGAAAAAAGTTAATGCGATGAATTTTTATTCGTATCGATTGATGATTCGTGATCAAGAGGACAATTACATTTTGCGATGCAATAAACTTTTCCATCAATACATTGTGGACATGTATGCTAAAATCGAGAGCGAACGATTGAATTTCATCCGTCATAATCAAGACCGATTGAGATCTGAAGAGTACATACATTTACGTGATGCACTATTGAATGATGTGAATGTGAATGACATTGGACGTTTGACGATATTACCATCGTCATATACCGGAAGCCCACGTCATATGCACGACTATCCACAAGATGCCATGTCATATGTTCGTCATTACGGCCGTCCAGATTTATTCATCACATTTACTTGCAACCCAAAATGGGCTGATGTGTTTGATTACTTATTTGATGGTCAGGTGCCAACAGATCGACACGATATAACCGCTCGCATATTCCACCAAAAATTGAAAAAGTTGATGGATCTGATTTTCAAGCTCCGTGTATTTGGAGAAGTGCGCTGCTATATGTATACAATTGAATGGCAAAAGAGAGGCTTGCCGCACGCTCACATTTTGATATGGTTGGTACGGAAAATAACACCAGATATGATTGATAGTGTTATATCGGCCGAAATTCCAGATCAAACCATCGATCCACAATTATTCGCAGTTGTCACGAAAAATATGATACACGGTCCCTGCGGTGAAATCAATCAAATTTCACCATGTATGATCGACGGCAAATGTTCAAAGCGTTTTCCAAGACAATTGATTGCTGAAACAATACACGGTGATGATGGATATCCACAGTATCGTCGACGATCAGCTCAAAATAATGGTAAAACTACTACCGTTAAAATCCGGAACCAAGACTTTGAAGTGGATAATCGCTGGATAGTGCCGTATTCACCGTTGTTATCAAAAATTTTCAATGCTCATATAAATGTCGAATACTGCAATTCAGTCAAATCAATAAAATACATTTGCAAGTATGTTAATAAAGGTAGCGATATGGCTGTTTTCGGAGTGGCTGCTGAAAATACAAGTGATGAAATTTTGCAGTACCAAATGGGAAGATATATTAGTACTAACGAAGCTATTTGGCGAATTTTTTCGTTCCCAATACATGACAGACACCCTGTTGTTATACATTTAGCAGTCCATCTTGAAAATGGCCAACGTGTTTATTTTACTGATGCAAATGCCGCACAAAGAGCAGTACAGCCTCCAGCAACTACACTGACAGCTTTTTTCAAGTTATGTGAAACGGATGAATTTGCAAGAACACTATTATATTCGGAAGCACCACGATATTTCACTTGGAACGCATCAACAAAAAAATTTCAACGCCGCAAACAAGGTACTCCTGTTGATGGCTACCGAGGTGTTTTTTCAACGGATGCTTTAGGCCGCATTTATACAGTTAGTCCAAATAATGTTGAATGTTTTTATTTGCGGTTGTTGTTGGTGAACGTACGTGGGCCACAGTCATTTCAGAATTTAAGAACTGTTGATAGTGAATTGTGTGTAACATATCGTGATGCATGCCAACGGTTGCGTTTGCTTGAAGATGATACGCATTGGGATGCTACTGTAACGGTTGCTTTAGAACCGTCCCAAAGAGGGTAAAAGAAGAAGTAAAAACAAAATTGAATCGTGTTGCATAATAGCGTGTTGCGTTGGTGGTATATTTTTGTTGCAGTTGATAATTATAATGTTGATGCTTATAATGTTGTATGTATATGCATAAACTGGATATGGTCAGCTGTTCGGTACGGTAAATTTTTTTTCTTGTTGATTTAAAACATAAAAAAAAAATATTTAAAAAATTGGGACACAAAATATTGGTAATTCGAAGGGTCAACATCTAATTAATAAATTGATCATATTCACAAAAACAAAAAAAAAAAAAAATATTTTTTTTATAATTGGAAATTGAAAAAGAAATAAACACTGTATAATGTTTTTTATAAAATTAAAAAAAAAATTAAAATAAAACTTATTAATTAGTATTGAACTATACATGTATATTACATCTAAGTGAACTATTTATAAAGAAAATTTTTTTTATAAACATTAAATATATAAATAAAATTTATTTTCATTAATTAATTAATAAATAAACAAACTAAAAATGTGTTTGAAAGAAATGTGATTAAAGTTATTTTGTGGATAAGTTACTAAAATGTAATAAATATATAAGAAAAGAAAAATAAAACTGTATTAATAATTATACTGATATAAATTTATATAAATAAGTGTACACGAATAAATAAAAATAATAAGAATAATTAAATAACTTAAATTAAATTTATTTA
Source organism: Tipula confusa (assembly GCA_963556175.1). Classification (NCBI taxonomy): domain Eukaryota; kingdom Metazoa; phylum Arthropoda; class Insecta; order Diptera; family Tipulidae; genus Tipula; species Tipula confusa. The sequence goes on from OY744478.1 coordinate 3,590,157, forward strand.
AAATAAAAATAAAAATAAAACCGAAGAAAAAAAAAACCAATCCCATTCATACTTTTGGTTTATTGCAAATATTCAAGTACGAATATTCACATGTTTCAAATCATATGGATAAAAAAATTGTAAAATAAATTGAATTTTACTCAAGAAGAATTATGCTTGCTGAAATAATTGATTGGAGCGTGTGCGGAACAACTATCATACCATTTAAAGGAGAACATAGACGACCCAAACTTGTGTAAACGGAATGGTAAGAAATATTTTAGTTATTTTTTTTTATTCTAATTAATTTACTTTTGATGTTTATGTAATAAAATTATTTGGTGCGGGTGAATAAGGGATGGAACCACTTGAGTACCTAACATAAAACAAGCATAGCTTAATAGAAGCTGGATGGTATCCCTCATTAATTACATCCCACCCCATCGCCGTGAGTTTATAGCCAGACACGTGCTATGCGAGGGCTCTCCCATTCAGCTGTAGTTTTAAGTATTGTACACGGTTACCATGTGGGCCACCACATGGCGATCCGTTACAATTGGCGCCCAAGTCATCGGTTATACAGTTAGTTACACATAGCGATTATTATAGTCTTCCACTATAATAATCTTATTCAGTCACAGTATTATGATTTCTTATTGTATTTTTTTTAATTTTTCTTAACGTAACTTCATTTAATTTTTCTTAATTTTTTTTGATTACTGATGACTAGAAATTTCATTGTCGGTTTATACGCACACATGATCGCGTCCTCATTCCACGTTAGTGTTTTTGATTTGAGTGTATGTTTGTAATCATGTGTGTATATTTTCTGTTCATACAGATATTTTAATGGTGATTTTGTGCAGCGGTCGCGTCCTATCTCTCCTTTGGAGATTTCGATTCCGGGTGTTTGTTTTGCTGTAATAAAATTGCTGTTATATATCTTTTTCTCCAGTTAAATATGATCACTCCATAACATGTGTTTCGCGTAATAATCTTCATTTTACGATGGATGTGACTAATTATGTTAGGTAACACGTGTTATGGTGCGACATGGGTAGGTGAAATTTTTTTTTCCGTTAATGACGTTTGAAAGATGAAAGTTAACACTATTCATATCTGAGCGCATGGCTTTTCGCCCTTCAGGTTTTTTTTATTTTTAGAATGCTGTGTTAGATAGAATCGGATATGAAAATGAAATGATGAAGTACAGTTATATGTAATACCGATTTCTTTCTCGAATATTTTGAGGGTATAATATGTAAACATGTAATTGTATTTCATAATCATATTTCACCTCTATGCCACTATATTTTTCAGTTTAACTTCTTAATTTTTTTTATTTTTATTTTTTTTTGTTGGTACTTTAAAGCGTTTCCATCTATTATCCACCCGCACTCCTCACATTATTTAAAATTTATAATAATTTAAGTATTTGACTTAAGAGCGTTGACATTATTTCAACCAAATTTATTTTATAAGTTTAATTATTGTTTTTCTAAGTTTTTTTTTGTCAAATTATTTAAGACAAGTTCATTTATCTTAAACTTTCATTAAGATTTTTTTTTTTTTTTTTCTTCACATTTTCTTTTTGGATAATTTGTTTTTATATTTCAATTATATTTTATATGTAAGTTTTGAATTTGTGCAATTAATATTTTTTTTTATTATACCTTATTTTGGTCATTGGTATTTTTACATATTTTTAAATAATATTGAAATAACTTTAATTGTCATTTATATATTTGTTCGGGATAGTAAATTTTGAATTTTTTTTATAATTTCCATATAATAGTACATATATTATGTGCTGGAATTCCGAATGATTCATAATTTAGTAATTATAACACGAAACAAAAACGTAATAAATTAATACAATACAGTAGTTTCCATAATTCAACTATTACAAACATATACATACATACATATACATATACCTAATTTTTATACATTGTAACAATGGACCTGAACGCTTTAACCAATGATGAATTTCTGGTAGAATGCGAGGTGCGAGGTTTTCAAGGGACCGCTTTGGAATCTTATAATTTATTAAAGGATCAGTTAGCAGCAGAGGTGAATACCTCGGTGTTAATTCCTACACGAGCTCATTCGGCCGCGCGCAAAAACCCTAAACGGGAATTAGATAAGTGTACGTTGAAGTTGAGTACCTTGAAAATTATTATTCAGGAATTGCCTAATGATCCTAATCCGAAAACCTATACTCAATTGCGATCAAGAATTTTGCATGTGGAAGGGCGTCTCAATCGCATGTCGCATTCCCGTGTTGTCAAAGATTTAATACCAAATTTAGTTCAAATTATAAAACGGTTGAAAACGTCTCTCGACCAATGGAACAACGGTGATTTTAAAAACGCTAACGCCGACGAATTAAATCGTACGTTAGGAGACATGAATATTGAAGATGTAGATAGTAACGATTCAGAATTTGACTCGTCAGATGGATCTGAAGTTAATAAACCTTCATCTAAATCAAGTATTAATATCGCAATACCTAATATATCTTCTGAAAAGAACATTCGTCCTTCTTCTTCTAAACATGTCTTTCCATCTTTAACTACGCTTTTCAAGGATCCTGATAAACCAATTAAATCTATTGGGTTGGTTACAGATGCTGTTAATTATAAACCTGAGGTTAAATCTTTATCCACGGTGATACAGGATAGAATCTCCACTCTAGGCACGCCATTTATATCCGATCAACCATCCTCTATTTCGAATGTTGTTCCAGCATCATCAGCCACCAATATTCCTGGTAATCCTGTTCTTAATGGGAGTTTTGGTCATATTCACAAAGAAATTCCTTTTAATCCCGCCTCTGCGGTACCCAATGGTGATCGTTGGTCTCAAATACCTATTTCAACTCATCAGGATTTTAATTGCACCAGTTCAACACTTCGTAACCCATCGCGCTGGAACATTAGTTTTGAAGGGTCAGCTTCAGAAAGGCTGGATATAGAACGGTTTTTATACCGTGTAGAACGTAATGCCGCTCGCTATCAAGTATCCTTAATAAGTCTGGTCGAAGAGCTTGGTTCATTATTAAAAGGAGAAGCTCTCGATTGGTACTGGCTATTTTTAGAACGACACGGGTTAGTTTCATGGGCACAGTTACGAGCTGAGCTTATTCGTCGTTTTAAAAGGTATTTAACTGAAGATGATATCCTACAGGAATTGGATAATCGTAAACAGAGACTCCCCAAAGAATCATTTTATGATTTTTACAGCGCGTTGCTCCAAATCGCTATGAAGTCCCCCACTCCCATCTCTGACGACGAATTACTTCGGTATGCAAAGAAGAATATGCGAATTGGACTTCAATTTCAGCTCCAGATGTCGGATAAAAAAATCAACAATATAGAGCAGCTTGTTGGTGTCTGTGTTAATTGGGAACAAATTTGGTCTCGGAATGGTTATTGTCCCGAACATTTTCTTCAGACAACGCGAAAATCAATTCACGAAATGGTTGCTGTAAGCTCGTTAGCGGAAATACCATCATATTTGAATCATAACATTGAAGCCTTTACCAAAAAGGTTCACCGTTCTGTACAAACCGGTGTTAACGACCCCTCCTCCGGTAAGCTTATCTCGGATTCTGGGAAAAATTCGTTACCATATTCTCAGTCAATGATAATTTGTTGGAATTGTAGGGATATTGGTCATGCTTATCAAGACTGTCCGTCGTCTCCCTTGCATTTATTTTGTTACGGATGTGGCCACCCCAATGTCATTAAGCCGCGGTGCGGTAAATGCACTCCGTCTAAGACGGAAAACCGGCCAGTGGAAATGCGTTCGGCTGGGCGACTTCATTTCCAGCAAGTTCATCCTCCCAGAGTATCTCACTCGAATCCTTTAATTCCATCTCAGCAAAGTCCAAATTGTTAAGTCCCTCTTTTTATCCTCCTTCTTCTTCTTTCAAGTTTTCCTCTATATCCAGAACTGCTTCATATTTGCGTAATAGACAACGAATCAAAACTAAATGTATCGAAACTGTGTTAACCGATGACCTAGACGGTAGACCTTATGCCGACGTACGTATAGGAAACCACAATATGCGCGGATTGCTAGACAGCGGATCTAATATTAGTGTATTGGGCATGGGTTGCCAAACGGTATTAAATTCCGTGTGTTCTAAATTCCATCATCTGCCTACTCATTTGCGAACCGCTAATGGGCAAAAAATTAATATTTTGGGTTACATCAACATTCCGATCACGTATGCTAATCGGACACGAACAATATGCCTTTATGTAGCTCCCGATCTACAACAACCCTTGTATCTTGGCATGGACTTTTGGAGAGAATTCGGGTTGGCTCCAGTGATGGTGGCCGAACTTGCAGACACAAATTTTCCCAGTAGGGAGTGTAATCAGCACGAACTTTCCAACAGCGAACAAATAGAGTTGACGAACATTATTTCTTCGTTCCCTTCTTTCGACAAATTAGGTCTAGGTAAAACTTCTTACACAGAACATAATATTGACTTTGGTTCTTCCACCCCCGTTAAACAACGATATTATGCCATATCTCCGGTGAAACAAGCAATAATTAATACTGAGATTGATCGGATGTTAGCTCTTGGAGTCATAGAGGAAAGCAACAGCAGCTGGTGTTCGCCGGTCATTTTAAATGTTAAAGAAAATGGGAAAGTACGACTGTGTTTGGATGCACGGAAACTAAACGCAGTCACCGTAAAAGACGCGTATCCACTGCCGTTAATAGATGGGTTATTGAGTAGATTAGATCAGACTAGGTTTATTTCTAGTTTAGATCTAAAAGATGCCTTAAAGGCAAATTCCTTTAGAAAAAAACTCTCGGCAATATACCGCTTTTACTGTACAGGGGCGGCCACTGTATCAGTTTTGTGTAATGCCCTTTGGGCTCTGTAACGCTCCACAAAGGATGTGCCGTTTGATGCACAAAGTGATACCCTTCTATCTGCAGGATCGCGTGTTTGTCTATTTAGATGACTTGCTCATTACCTCTGCCACGTTAAAGGAACATTTTGAATTGTTGCGTGAAGTCTCGCGTCTACTTGTCAAAGCCAACCTCACCATCAACATTTCCAAAAGTAAATTTCTGCTAAAACAGATTAAGTACTTAGGATATGTTGTTGGTGACGGTTGCTTGACAGTAGATCCAGATAAAGTCTCCGCCATCCAAGATTATCCTGTTCCTCGCACGGTTAAACAAATTCGCAGATTTTTGGGTATCACTGGGTGGTATCGTCGGTTCATAGACAATTACGCGTCCATTTCCTCCCCCATCACCGATCTGTTAAAGAAAAGGAAAAAATGTAAATGGAACAACGAGGCGCAAAACGCATTTAACCTTCTTAAACAAGCGCTAATTTCTGCTCCCGTCTTGCGAAATCCAGACTTTACGAAAACGTTTTACTTACAGTGCGATGCCAGCTCTACTGGAGTTGGTAGCGTACTGTTTCAACGAGGTCCGGACGAAGAGGAATTCCCTGTAGCATACATGTTTAAAAAACTCAACAAAGCTCAACGAAACTACTCGGTTACAGAGTTGGAATGTTATGCAGTAATCTTGAGTGTTAAAAAGTTTCGTGCCTATATTGAGGGATTCCACTTCGTCATAATAACCGATCATTCAAGTCTCCAGTGGCTTATGTCTCAAAAGGACCTTTCTGGTCGTTTGGCACGCTGGAGCTTGAATTTGCAAGGGTATGACTTCACTATTCAACACAAAAAAGGATCGCAAAACGTGGTGCCGGATGCATTATCGCGAATGAATGTGAATGAGCTTCATCAATCTGTGTCACCTGCTTTGGAATTTCCCTTGCATGTTGACCTAAACTCTCCAGTATTTTCGAATGATCCGGAATATGTTTCATTGTTGAGTTCGGTTAAATCTATAAATAATGCCAACTCCAATTTGCGTATCGAGGATCACAAGATTTTAATTTGTCCATCATATGGCCCGCGTGTAGTTGACACAAATTTACCTGAGTGGAAGTTAGTTATTCCACAACCTCTTACTTATTCTTTAATTGAACAGGCTCATTCTCCTCCAGTGTCGGCCCACTTCGGAATCGCCAAGACTTTAGAGCGTATACAAAGATACTTTTATTGGACCGGCATGGCTAAAGACGTCAAAGCATATATCTCGGCCTGTAGTATATGTAAAACGTGTAAGCCTATAAACTACCGTACTCGTCCTCCAATGGGCAAGCTCTCCGAAGTCACTCGACCATTTCAGTGGTTGTATATAGATTTTTTAGGTCCGTATCCGCGCACAAAACGAGGTAATGCTTTTATTCTAATTATATTAGATAAATACTCGCGCTTCGTAGTACTTAAAGCACTACGAACTGCTAATGCCGCTAACCTCGTAGAATTTCTTGAAGGACAAGTCTTCAATCTTTTCTCTGTTCCGGAGACGGTATTGACGGATAATGGAAGACAATTTGTGTCGCGGCAATTTAAAAATTTACTTTTCAAATACGGAGTTAAACATCTAACCACTCCCAAGTATACGCCTCAACCTAATGCGTCCGAAAGAGTAAATAGATGTATTTTGTCTTCAATTCGCTCCTACCTTAAGACCGACCAACGTGAATGGGACGTTCACCTGCAAGAAATCGCTTCTGCGTTGCGAAATGTCCATCATTCTTCGGCGGGATATTCTCCCCATTATTTGGTATTCGGTGATCATGGCATTAACCACGGTACTGATTATAAATTACGTAAACTATTAATGAAGTCTGCGGATAATGATATAGCAATAATTTCCAAACCCGATAGATTAAATTTAGCTCGAGAAACAGTGCTCAAACATTTACAACAAGCCTATACTTCCAACACTAAACAGTACAATTTACGTTCTCGAGTCCGTCTATTTACAATAGGTCAACAAGTGTACATTAAAAATTTTGTACAGAGTGAAGCTGCTCGTAATTTTAATTCGAAGTTGGCTCCTTTGGCCGTTCCTGCTTTTTTGTCTCGACCTATAGGAAAAGTTGCATATGAATGTACTGATATGAATGGGAAGGTGTTGGGCATATACAATATTAAAGATATTTACAACGCTCCTTGAATTACAAATTATAAATGAGTAAGTGATGATTTATCTTGTTACATTTTTCCTTTACTTGATTGTAGTAGATGCTATTTTCCTTATATTGCCGGCTTGTGAGACATCTCAGTGGTGTGAGTCGGCCCCGCGTGTTGTAACGGTTGCTTTAGAACCGTCCCAAAGAGGGTAAAAGAAGAAGTAAAAACAAAATTGAATCGTGTTGCATAATAGCGTGTTGCGTTGGTGGTATATTTTTGTTGCAGTTGATAATTATAATGTTGATGCTTATAATGTTGTATGTATATGCATAAACTGGATATGGTCAGCTGTTCGGTACGGTAAATTTTTTTTCTTGTTGATTTAAAACATAAAAAAAAAATATTTAAAAAATTGGGACACAAAATATTGGTAATTCGAATGGTCAACATCTAATTAATAAATTGATCATATTCACAAAAACAAAAAAAAAAAAAAATATTTTTTTTATAATTGGAAATTGAAAAAGAAATAAACACTGTATAATGTTTTTTATAAAATTAAAAAAAAAATTAAAATAAAACTTATTAATTAGTATTGAACTATACATGTATATTACATCTAAGTGAACTATTTATAAAGAAAATTTTTTTTATAAACATTAAATATATAAATAAAATTTATTTTCATTAATTAATTAATAAATAAACAAACTAAAAATGTGTTTGAAAGAAATGTGATTAAAGTTATTTTGTGGATAAGTTACTAAAATGTAATAAATATATAAGAAAAGAAAAATAAAACTGTATTAATAATTATACTGATATAAATTTATATAAATAAGTGTACACGAATAAATAAAAATAATAAGAATAATTAAATAACTTAAATTAAATTTATTTAAAATAAAAATAAAAATAAAACCGAAGAAAAAAAAAACCAATCCCATTCATACTTTTGGTTTATTGCAAATATTCAAGTACGAATATTCACATGTTTCAAATCATATGGATAAAAAAATTGTAAAATAAATTGAATTTTACTCAAGAAGAATTATGCTTGCTGAAATAATTGATTGGAGCGTGTGCGGAACAACTATCATACCATTTAAAGGAGAACATAGACGACCCAAACTTGTGTAAACGGAATGGTAAGAAATATTTTAGTTATTTTTTTTTATTCTAATTAATTTACTTTTGATGTTTATGTAATAAAATTATTTGGTGCGGGTGAATAAGGGATGGAACCACTTGAGTACCTAACATAAAACAAGCATAGCTTAATAGAAGCTGGATGGTATCCCTCATTAATTACATCCCACCCCATCGCCGTGAGTTTATAGCCAGACACGTGCTATGCGAGGGCTCTCCCATTCAGCTGTAGTTTTAAGTATTGTACACGGTTACCATGTGGGCCACCACATGGCGATCCGTTACACTACGCTTAATGATGCATCAGTTTCAGCTCACCCAAATCAAATACGTATGTTATTCGCAATAATAATATCAACATGCTATCCATCAAACCCACTTGAATTGTGGAATAAATATAAAGATTTCATGGCTGAAGACATTTTGATTCGACTTCAACATCGTTCGATGGATCCCGAATTGGTAGATACATTAGAAATTCTCATTATAAATATTGATATTGATATTGATTGAAGATATTTGCCTTATTATTGCAAATAAAGCATTAGGACAATTAGGCATGATCGCAACTAATCGTTCAATGCATGATTTATTTCAGCGAGAATTGCAACGCGAACAGCTGTTTGAATGTGATGAATTGCGTGCGTTTATGCAAACACACATTCCACAATTGAATGTTCAGCAAAAGAATGCATACGATAGAATTATGCAAGCTGTCATTAACAACACTGGTGGATTATATTTTTTGAACGCTCCTGGTGGCACTGGAAAAACATTTCTCATTTCATTAATCTTTGCAACAATTAGATCCGAACGAAAAATTGCATTGGCATTTGCTTCTTCAGGTATTGCAGCTACATTATTGGATGGTGGCCGAACTGCACATTCCGCTTTAAAATTGCCATTAAACATGCAAACGGTTGAGATTCCAACGTGTAATATTTCAAGAAATTCTGGAATGGCCAAAGTTTTGCAACAAGCAGCAATTATTTTATGGGATGAATGTCCGATGGCCCATAAAAAATCTTTGGAAGCATTGAATCGAACATTACAGGATCTACGTGGAAATCAACAGTTGTTTGGAGGTGCATTAATATTGCTATCTGGTGATTTTCGACAAACGTTGCCCGTCATTCCCAGATCGACTACATGTGATGAAATTAATGCATGTTTGAAAAGTTCGTTTCTTTGGGGAAATGTACAGAAGTTATCGCTCAACATAAATATGCGTGGCACAATTATACCATCAAAAGAAGAACTAATTGATCGCGTTTTTCCAAACATTGTTCAAAACTATAAAAATCATGATTGGTTAAGAGAACGCGCAATTTTAGCACCAAAAAATGCAAATGTTAATGAAATAAATTTTCAAATTCAACAGAAATTGCCAGGTGACTTGGTATCATACAAATCCATTGATACTGCTACGAATGAAGAAGACGCAGTATATTATCCGGTTGAATTTTTGAATTCTTGGGAACCACCCGGTATGCCACCGCATCTTTTAAATTTGAAAATTGGTTCATCGATCATACTTCTTCGAAATCTCAATTCACCAAAACTCTGCAATGGAACAAGAGTTTCCGTGAAAAAATTAATGTCCAATTTGATCGAAGCAACAATTCTCACTGGCAAAGCAAAAGGAGAAGTTGTACTGATACCACGGATTCCATTAATACCAACAGACATGCCATTTGAATTCAAACGTCTTCAATTTCCCATGCGTTTATCCTTTGCTATAACCGTTAATAAAGCTCAAGGACAAACGCTTCAAGTGTGTGGTGTGAATTTGGAGGAACCGTGCTTTTCTCACGGACAATTATACGTCGCATGTTCCAGAATAGGAGCACCAACAAATTTATTTATTCATGCACCACACAATCAAACAAAAAATATTGTATACACTGGCCGTGTTTTTTTTTGATATCGGAGAAATTGGAGAGATCAGAGAGATTATTTATCGGATATATCTGATAATTTTTTTCTCCGATTTTTATCTATCAGATCGAAAAAAATATTTTTTGTGTTATTTTTTAGTACCAAAAATAATAAATTATTTTATGAATTTCAGCATTAAACTCCCTAAATTAAAGTTTTATTTGTCACCTGATAGCTCAACATTAATCGGAGACGCCATTTTAGAATTTACTAAATAATATAAAATAATCTGTACATTTTTTCAGAGTAAAAAGATCGTATCCGATAATTATCGGAGCGTAAAAAAAAACGACACAGAGAGATAATTTTTTTCTCGGATATTAAAAAAAAACGCATATCTGAAAATTTGACAGTAAATTTATCTCTCCGATTTCTCCGATATAAAAAAAAACAGACCCACTATTGTATTGAATTGACTTTACTTTTTTTTTCATTATTTCCAAAAAAAAAAATAAATAAAAGAAACCAATGGATTTGATTCAATGTTAATATTCATGTGCAGCAACGCACGCCGGGTGTGTTGGCGTGTGTTTGTGACAGCATAACTAAAGAACGGAGTGACGGATTTCGCTGATTCTTTTTTTATTTTGTTCACTGTTGACTCCGAATGGTATGTAGAGATCTTTAAAGAGTAAAGGATCTTTACAGTCTGATGGTTTCAGAAAGAGTCGATCCCCCATCAACTCAATTGGAAAACTACTGAATGCTACACTCTCCCAGCCCCCCCCCCCCTAAAGAGTAAATAATTTCATAAATACTTTTGTGGGCAGAACGAAGTCTGTCGGGTCCGCTAGTATTTATATGTGTAAATATGTGCAATTTCGTTTGTTTTTAGGCCGCAATTCAACAGTAAAGTTTGTAACGAGCGACTTGTTGTGCTCCTTCCCCTGTGCTAAATTTATTTATGTGTCCACCCCAGAATTTTTTATTCTTGTTTAAATTATTTTAAAATTTATTTTTTTTATGTTGCATACCTGCTCATTGCCCCTACATTGTTTGTTTACAAAATAAGTAACGGGTAATGAGTGGGTATATAAAGCGTGTTTTTATGTAATGGTGTTTTTCCACGATGAAACATATTTTTTCTGCAGCCAAACATTAAAATCTGCAGCAAAACCAAAAAAAGAAAGATAGTGTTAAATTCTACTTGAGTGACAAAGACAACAGTTTTTTTTTTGTTTTTTTTTATAGCTAAATTTTATAGTTTATGAAAGTTGACGCCTTCCCTATATAACCTAAAAAAATCACAAATTTATGTGCACATCTCCAAAATAAATTGTGGTATTTTTTTTATTTTATGAGATTGTCCTATTTTAATGATTATTTAATTTTAAATTCGAAAAAATGATCCGATAATATTTTATAATTTTTTTTAAATCTATTACGACACTATTATCAAAATATTTCAATAATATAAAAATTTTATTTAATTTTTTAACCTCAAAATTTTAGTTGTTACCACACTGAAAATAAAAATAAAATGAATTTAGCTATAAAAAAAATAAACAAAAATTATATGTGTGTGTGCGAGAAATATTTTCTCGTCCAAACACAATTTTTATGTGCATGTATTATTTTGCAGCAATTTTCAACCATAAAAAGTATTCCAATTTTATATTTTTTCGTTTTGCTGCCATAATTATGGCGACAGAACGAAAAAAATACAAAATAATTTTATATGCACAGCGTGCAGCAAAAGTTGTCCGTCTCACTCGTACAAAAGTTAAATTTATATTTTTATCTCACGTTTTTCGTGCATATAAAATATGTTTCATCGTGGAAAATAATCTTAATTCGAGAGAGTTGATAGTACAATTTTGAGAAAAATTAATTAAATTATATATTTAAAAATAAAAAAAAAAAGAAAATAAAAATTTTAAATTAGAATTAACTAAATTTTGTAAAAAACTTGTGAAAATTATAATAAAGACGCTTGGCTATAAAAGTTGTGCCACAAATATCTTGGTCGATTATATATAAATTCGTCTTTACGAAAGACCAACACCAAGAATCGACGATATGATGTCCACAAACATTCTAAACGCGGGCTTTATTGGACTACGCCAGTTTTTTGAGAAATATGGTAAAATGAGACAAATAAAAGACACCAGAAAAAATCACAGTTAAAACGGTCAAGCTTACAATCATTGTCGACAGTAAACACGAGGAGAAAAAACAAGATGACCATACAGCATACCATTTTAGTGATCATCATTTTGTGCAACTACTATAATGGACGTACAAAAAGGGCGAAAATTTAGTTAAGTTAAATGTTGTTATTTTATTTATAATATTATTATTTTTTTGTGTGTGTGCGTGTAAAATAAGTGTTATTTAAGAGTTGTAATTGTGTCGTCATTAATTAAGATTTAATTTAATTTTATTTCGTTAAATTATTTAAGTTTTTTTTGTTTTTTTTTCTCAAACTTGTTTCTTTTGCGTTTTTTTTACCGTTTATTTATTTAATTTGATTAAAGTAATTGTGATAACATGAATATTTTATTTTTGGTTAATTTTTTTTTCGTGATGTGATGGTTGCAAGTCTGGTTGCGTGCCGAATTGTTTAAGTGACCCCGCCTTCCCGTCTTATCATTTCCTGCGGTTATTCAAGCTTCGAAGCATGCCTTGCAAACCCCACGCCCCACCCTGAGATCTAGCCGGCTATCATACCGCAGCAAGGCCTCTGCTAGAAGATTTCTGTTAACGCCATCGGGGTGCGGATCTCAATGGTGTCGTTTTATTGACACTTATGGGACTCGCACCTTGATCTGTTACAAGTTAACCATTTTTTAGAATAAAGCACATTATTTATGTAAACAAAACATTTGTGAGAGTGATTTCAAAATGTCTTTTTATTAAAAATAAAAAGATCATAGATTCAAAAATGTTCAATCGTTTTTCTGTTAGTCCAATGCCTATTATTATAAATACTGGCCATGTAATCGAGTCAAAAAGGAAATGAGAATTAAAGATGTTAGTTTTAGATTAAATTTTGTTGATGTTTATCATCATATTTTTATCTGCAAGTGTAAACTTATTAGACACACAATTTATCTAGTTATATCGTAAAAATGATATAACATCAAATAACGAAAGCAAAATATAGAATTTCGAGTTCTTATTCAAGTAATTATATTCTGAAGAAAATAAAACATGCGTTTCATATTAAATGTTGTTTGTTTTATTTCGAAATAGTATTAACCGAATTTTTGATTTTCTTCAGAACAGAACTACTTGTATAAGACCTCCAAATTATGTATTATAACTTTCATTGTGTGATGTTATAACAGTTTTACACTATAACTAGATAAATTGCATATTTAATTAACTTTCTTGTAAATAAAAATATGACGGTAACTAACAAGAAAATGTAATCTAAACCTTATTTCGTAAATTTCCCATACGATTATCACATTTCTCGTATTGTTTATCTCTAACATACAACTGGTGTTCACCGGCAGAACTAATTGAAAAATTGCCCTATTTTAACTGTTAATTACTTGTTACTTGTCAATCGATAAAAGAGTAAACATCTTACGAATATAAAACTACTTAATTAAATAAACCAACCATTTTGTATACACCATTTTGTATACAACGAAGTTTACTTTGTGGAATTATAAAATACACGAGTACTTACCAGTTTATCGCATCTACTAAATTGTATCGGGTTGCTTTTTTGCTGTGTAACCAAAACCCGTGGTACATTTTCAGGTGCCTCACAAAATGGTGTAGGATCATGTTTACTGCAGATCAGCCAATTGCGTATGCGTCTAGGGCATTGACTGATACAGAAAAACTCTATGTTCAGATAGAGAAAGAGTTTTTAGCGATTGTGTATGCATGTCGGAAGTTCTATCATTATATATTTATGGTAGAAGTGTATAGTTGTAGAAACGGATCATCAGCCGTTGGTGTCGATTTTTAAAAAAGATATTAACAATATATTTTGCACAAGAATTCAAATTATGCGAATGAAGTTGTTGAAGTATAACATTAATTATAGTATGTGCCTGTTAAATATATGTTCGTAGCAGAATTGTTGTCAAGAAATTTTAATAAAAATCAGGTCGAGTTTGAAAAAGAGGCATTTGCGACTGAGGTGGTTCATTCCATTAACATGTCACCTGAGAAATTGAATAGTTTGTTCAAGGAAACGGGTCAAGATGATATTTTGGCAGCGTTAAGTAACAAATGTGTAAATGGCCGGTCTAAACCAAAAACGAAAGTTGAGGAAAAATTAAAAGGATACTGGAAGTTGAGAATTGAAATTTATGTCGAAAATGGAGTGTTGTTCTTGAATGAGAGAATAATGGTGTTTGGAGAAATTCTGGAAAGACCTTTTGAAAAACTTGCTGTGGATATCGCACAGTAGGGACATAAGTATTATTTAGTGTTCTTCTGTTGTGATGAACCTTACATAGCGGGCATGAAGTTAAGTAGATTTAATTAGTGTTCAACTCTGGTTAATATTTTCATATTGTCACGGTACCACCTAGTGTGCGGTAGCATAAGTGTAAATATATGAAGATTTCTCTAGGCTTAACCCTAGAGACATCTATTAGGTATCGATAGTACTGGTAGTACTAAAAATTGAGCAAATTAAATGTAGTAGTGACATCTCGATAGAAGTAGAAAGTTCGAGATATTTTAATTTGTGTATATAAGCGAATCGATGTTGTATGCGAAAAGTAGTTGTACTTGAACTACGAAAGCGATAACAAGCGGTTAAAATAAAAAGTGATAGAAAGTGATAGTAAGTGATAGTAAGTGATTTTAGTTAAGTGATTTTTTGTGAAATAAAGAATTGATAAAAGAACTAAGTTGTGAATAATTGTGTTTTATTGAGGCAATTATTGTCTGTGAACGTGAACAGTGTCTAAAGTGGAACTTGTGTAGTTTTTGTGAAATTTGGTAGTGAACAGTGTTATACGGGTAGTTATTCACAATCCAGAGATACGAACCTTAAGTGACAAGGCAAGAATGTAGCAATATTTTAACACATGTTAAAGGTAATAATAATAAGTTCATATTTGTTTACGTTGTATGTATCCAGTGCATAATGTGATTGACATGATG
This sequence comes from Tipula confusa, assembly GCA_963556175.1. NCBI lineage: Eukaryota > Metazoa > Arthropoda > Insecta > Diptera > Tipulidae > Tipula > Tipula confusa. Next base: position 3,605,336 of record OY744478.1, read on the forward strand.
TAATTATGTAATCGTTTAAGCATTGGAAACATGACACATTTTAAAATGTACGGAAAATATTTTTATTTATGTTTATTTTGTTTATGTTTAGTTTGGTAACTTCTACGGAAGTAAAAATATTGTTACGGTACCACCTAGTGTGCGATAGCACAATTCCAATTATATGACGATTTCTCTAGGCTTAACCCTAGAGACATCTATTAAGTATCGATAGTAGTGGTCGTACTAAAAATTGAGCAAATGGAATGTAGTAGTGACATCTCGATAGAAGTATAAAGATAGTTGTACTAGAAATACGAAAGCGATAACAAGTAAGCAGTCAAAATCAAAAGTGATAGGAAGTGATTTTTGTTGTGAAATAAAGAATTGTTAACAGTACTTTATTGTGAATAATTGAGGAAATGAAAGTGAACAGCGTATAAAGTGAGAACGGTTGTGTAGTTTTGTGAAATTTGTTAGTGGACAGTGGTATTCGAGTAGTTATTCACAATCCAGAGATACGAACCGTAAGTGACAAGGAACGTAGCAGTTGGTGACAGCGGCGGGCTTGTTAATAAAAAAAATAAAATAAAAATAAATAAAAATAAAAATGAAACTCTACAAGTTGAAAGTTCCAGAATTAAAGAAAGAGTTGGAGAAGCGTGGTTTACAGACAGAAGGCCGTAAAGACGAGTTGATGTTACGATTGCGTGAAACAATGGAGCGTGACGGTTTAGATCCGGAAAGCCATGAGTTTGAAATAAAAACGCTGGAGTTAGTAAGTATAGAGAAGAAAGAAGAGGGTGAGATAAAATCAGTCGAAGAAATAACACCAGTTGTTTGCAAGCGCATCGAAGCACCATCTGGTATGGTGCAGTTGATGGCAGCCATGCAACAGATGATGACAGACTAAACTAAACGACAAGAGAAATCTCAAGAAGAACAAACCAAACATCTAGAAAAATCTCAAGAGCAACAAAGTAATCGACTAGAAATACTCGTAGTAGCAGGACAAAACAAAATGGAAGAAAAACTTCTCGAATTATCTAGTACTCCCCAAAGCGAAGTAGAGAAAGTAAAAGACGAATTTACAACGAAGATTCTAGAAGTTAAAACGGATGTTAAACATGTTGATCAAAAGTTGGACAACAAAATTGAATATGTCGAACAGAAATTTCTTCGTCTCGAAAAGGAGTTGAAACATCAGCGCAAATATCCCAAACAGTAAACACTTTTAAAATGAAACCACCAACGTTTGACGGAACCACATCGTTCGCAATTTTTAAGCTTCAATTTGAAACGGCGTCCACAGAAAATCACTGGAACGAAGCGCATAAAGTAGCAGAGTTAATAGTTGCACTTAAGGGTGAAGCAGCTGAGATGTTACAAACAATTCCAGAAAACGAACGCAAAGGATATGGTGAAATAATGAAGGCGTAAATAATGAAGCGGGAAATTTATCGAATGGAGTTAAAAGGACGGTCACAGAAGGTTGGAGAAACTTTACAAGAATTTGCTTGGGCCAAAGAATTAAAATGAACCCATTTATTGTTGGTATACGAAACCAGGACACACGCAGAGCAGTGATATTATCACCAAAGACTACTTTCACAGAAACCATTGCTTGTGCGTTAACGAGACGGCACAAACTCTCATTGGACCAAGAATTAATAAGATACGTCGGGTAGAAATAAGTACCAGCAGTAATATGGAGCAGTCGGCCCCTAGAATTTCGAATGGTGGCCAAATATAATGCTGAATATGTGACAAATTGGGTCACATCTCACGGGACTGCTATACAAATAAACGTAAACGTGAAAGATCACCATCTCCAATGGCACGAAGGCCTAGGGGAGGTCAAGTAGTGACCAATCGAGAGGCTCAAGTAACGACCGAGTCGTTAAACCACAACGAGTCAGTTTAAAGGGGCAGAAGCTGACTCCCACAACCGATTGCTCCATAACCTGTTTCCGGATTGGGGCCGGGCAGTGACAATTTAACAATTCGTGATGATATTGATGGAAAGAGCTGTATTATCACTCTAGATACAGGAGCAGCGCGCACTATTGTTCGTGCCGATGTAGTTAAAGGAGGTGTACAACCAGTGTATGGCCTGAAATTACAAACAGTGCCGGGACATGGTGCAGTATAAAGGGTAAAAAACTCGTTGATATACGAATAGGGAAATCTCATTATCAACATGAAGTGCTATTGGCAGATATATTGGATGAGGTCATCCTGGGAATTAGGTCATCCTGGGAATTCATTAGAAAGACTGGCTTCATGATGGATGTACGACAAGGAGTATTATACCAAGGTCATATCGAGCTGCCACTTCAGTTAAATGACACAGAGGCATTAGCAAGACGAGTGATAATTGATCATCGGGAGAAGTTGCCACCGAACTCAGAGACAATTGTATGGGGACTACTGGAGGGAGGTTTTGGGTCACCCAGGTTGTGGGATATAGAAGCCATAGAAGACGAAAAAGGAGCCAGAGAAATAATCATATGCAAAGCCTCAGTTAAACCGGACAATGATTATTTGAGTTCCAATTAGGACTCTTAATTTTTTGGATAAAACGAAAACCATCAAGAAGGGAACCATTATCGGTAAATGTGAAGAGGTATTAACAATAATCAAATGTGAGCAGAAAAGTCCTATTAGAGAATCCCATGAGGAAAGGCAGAAAGAAATTGTTGATAATCTAATGCAGAAATGGACCAATGATCTTACCTTGGCACAGAAAAACTCTGCTCAGCAGTTACTCGATCGGTATATGTCCATTTTCTGCAGTACACCCGAAAATAATGGAAGAAACAAGATGGTAAAACACCAGATTAATACAGGAACGGAGATGCCAATTCGTCAACCACCTAGACGATTATCATTGGCGAAACAACATGAGGTGAATCAAATGTTGACGGACATGCAGAAAGCACGAGTAATTGAATCATCGAACAGTCCGTGGAGTTCACCGGTAGTGTTGGTGGAAAAGAAGGACGGAAGTATGCGATTTTGCATTGATTATCAGAAGCGCAATGCTGTTACCAAAAAAGATAGTTATCCCTTGCCCAGAATCGACGATACATTGGATACATTGTCGGATGCTACGATGTTTTCCACATTGTATTTGCAAAGCGGATACTGGCAGGTGGAAGTACAGGAGGAGGATCGCAAGAAAACGTCGTTTAGTGTCGGAAACAGATTATGGCAGTTCAACGTTATGCCATTTGGGCTATGTAATGCCCCTGCAACTTTTGAATGATTAATGGGGCGAGTTTTAAAGGGGTTACACTGGAAAACGTGTCTAAGATCGCAGCGGTTAAGAAGTGGCCGAGACTTAAACATTTACATGAAGTGAGGAGTTTCCTTGGATTGTGCACATACTATAGACGATTTGTACTGGGATTTGCAAACATCGCAAAGAGTTTGCATGAATTAACAAGGAAAAACAAACCGAATGGAAGGAGGAACAAGAAAATGCATTCGTGGAATTAAGGAGGAGATTATGTATAGCACCGGTCCTCGCATACCCGATGCCGAATGTGAAATTTATATTGGATACTGATGTCAGTAATGACGGTATAGGCGGAGTTTTATCACAACAAATCGATGGCAAGGAGAGAGGATCGTTGATCGTTGAAGAGATCAGACGTGTTTTTCCGATTTCTTTAATTTTAAATTATAAAATTTTTTAAAGTTTGTTTAATTTAATTTAATTTATGTATTGTTTTTTAATTAAATTGTGTCTAATTAAGTGAAAATATGCATGGCCAATGTGTAAATTATTAAAGTGTAATTTTGAAAAAAAAAAAAAATAAAAAAAAAATAAAAAAAATGGTGGATGGTGTATAAAAGTTATACCATGTGTGTTTAATCTTGTGTACCGTGGTATCGATGGTCTTTTTGAGTCTGTGTTGTGTTGTGTTGTGAACTTGTGTAATAGATTATAGAATCAAATATAAATGGAACTCTGTCGCTTTTCCCAGAGTACAGGTAATATTTGTACAATAAGCACAAATTATTATTTATTGTTGGATCTGCCAGTTGGGATTTCATTTTTTTAATTTAGATTGATTCCATATATAGGGTTGCTGCCTTTCTTTGTGGCTTAAGTTTGGTTGTATGTGGTGCTACGGGCACTCTATCTTGGCGTAAACGACGTCGTATATATTCGTGTTTTTTGAGTTTCTAAATTTCACTTGCTGTAAATTTTGTATCATGTTAAAGACATGATTTTTATTAAAGTGTATGAGTGTGAGAATTATGTTCGAGAAGAATAAAATTGAATGTGGTCATTTGTATCGACGTTGTTGTTGTTGTGTTGTATAAAAATATACGGATAGGTGCGTTTAAATGTGTTAGTGAGTGCGCCCGATAGCTGAGAAAGAATTACGTTTTTTGTGTAAAATGTTTGTGTGTGTACTTATCTAAATTTTACTTTTTGTATCATGTTATGACATGATGTTGTATGATTGTTGTTGTTTGTTTATTTATTTCTCATTTTATGTAAGTACTAGGTTCCTATTAGAATGTTCCTGTTGGATTTCATCAATTGTGTGGAAATATCGAAGCGTGTTTCGAGTTTATGCTTGCTGGTCGTAGGGTTGGTTTTGATTGTTCGGTTTTGCAGACAAAAGGGTTCGGCAAAGAGGCATGGTTTTGATTGCCTTTTTGATTTTGGTTGTAAATGTTTACAAATATTCGTGAACGGTATTTGTATTTGAGTCTTTTGAATGTTGTGGGTGTTGGAAAAGTTTTGGCGTTTTAGCATATTTTTTTCCACATTGCGAAAGTGCTGATTATTTCTTTTTTGGTGTAAATTGTTTTGTTAAAATTCATTTAAAGTGATTTTAGTAATGTTGTTTCGGTTTGAGTGCATGGTGTGGATGCGATTTTCATACACGTACTTGTCTATTAGGTATAGAACGGTTCTTCGATCGAGTTCGAGCGTGTGGTTGTTTTGTTGAAGTTTTGTTTAAAGTGATTTTCGTGGTATTATTTCGGTTTGAGTGCATAATATAATTATGTTGTTATGTTATTGTATTATAATATTATTGTATATTATACAATAATATTATAATACAATATAATATTATTGTATAATGGTCTTGGGGTCTTGGGGCTTTTCGATCTGTGGCGTGATTTTGACAAAATTTGATAGGGCATCCATCTAATTATAAATTAGTTAGTTATTATATTATTATGTTTTATAATTTGTTATTATTATGTTGTTTATTATATTATAGTATTATTATATTATATTATTATGTTGTTGTATTACTACATTATTGTGGTATAATTATATTATTATATTTATTTTGAATTATTCTAACATTAATATATTATTATAGGTAAAATTAATAAATTTGTAATTAATAAATTTAATAAATTTGTATTTGTATTTGTATTTGATATTATTAGTTTATTATATTACTAATCAATTAATTTATAATTTCAGATGAAAACTAATTCAATTTATTACAGCATACGGCTAAGAGTAAATATTTCATTAATAGATTTTGCTTTTAGGAAACATTTGCTGATACACCTGAATGGAGGCACACTGCAGTTGATGATAAAAATAATGCAGAGCAGCTCGTCAAAATTGTGATTGTCTTGTGCTAACATTAGTTGAATATTGGCTTCCGGAAAACCGGGTCAAATCTGTCATTACTAACATGCCCTTTCTTTCCTTACACCACAAAAAAAACACTAACTATCGATCGCTTAGGTGTCTGCAACCGGGTCGAGTCTGTCACAACTAACATTCCTTCCATTCCTTCGGTTTTGTTATATGTAACACGGGTGTACGGTGGTGCCCGGCATTCCGGGAGTTCCTGGTTCGTCCTTGGCCGTACACTCTAATCAATCAATCAATCAATCAATCAATCAACAAATCGATGGCAAGGAGAGAGTTATAGCTTATTATTCAAAGATCTTATCGAAACCAGAGCGTAACTATTGTGTAACACGTAGGGAATTGTTGGCTATTGTGGAATATGTCAAACATTTCCACAAATACCTATATGGTCAACAATTCCATTTAAGAACGGACCATGGAGCCTTGAAGTGGCTGCTTCAATTCAAGAATCCAGAGGGACAGGTGGCACGTTTGATTGAACGTTTACAAAGTAACGATTTCCAGATCGAACATCGGAGAGGTACAGCACACGGAAATGCTGATGCATTGTCAAGTAGACCGTGTCAGGCAGAATGCAAACATTGTGGTCGCGTAAAGGAGAAGTAGAATATTATTGACGTCAGGCTGATGCAAGTGTATCAAGTGACAGAGTAAAAGCTCGATATGATATACGAGCAAATTGCAAAGGCTTCGAAGAAGGGCAATTGATATGGCTTCATAACCCGCAACGACGAAAGGGTTTATCACCGAAATTACAGTCAGCATGGGAAGGACCTTACACTATCATCACAAAGATAAACGACGTGATTTATAGGATCAAGAAAGGGCGACGAGGTAAACCAAAAGTGGTGCATCTCGAGCGGATGGCTATTTATAGAGGAGAGATTTTGGATCCTGTTCGGGACGAACAGGTTTAGGTGGAGGGTAGTGTCACGGTACCACCTAGTGTGCGATAGCATAAGTGTAAATATATGAAGATTTCTCTAGGCTTAACCCTAGAGACATCTATTAGATATCGATAGTACTGATAGTATTAAAAATTGAGCAAATTAAATGTAGTAGTGACATCTCGATAGAAGTAGAAAGTTCGAGATATTTTAATTTGTGTATATAAGCGAATCGATGTTGTATGCGAGAAATAGTTGTACTTGAACTACGAAAGCGATAACAAGCGGTTAAAATAAAAAGTGATAGAAAGTGATAGTAAGTGATTTTAGTTAAGTGATTTTTGTGAAATAAAGAATTGGTAAAAGAACTAAGTTGTGAATAATTGTGTTTTATTGAGGCAATTATTGTCTGTGAACGTGAACAGTGTCTAAAGTGGAACTTGTGTAGTTTTGTGAAACTGGTTAGTGAACTGTGGTGTTCGGGTAGTTATTCACAATCCAGAGATACGAACCTTAAGTGACAAGGCAAGAACGTAGCAATATGTTTGGAATGATAGTAGCTCAATAGTATATGCATGTAAAATCATTTAAATCGGTTTAACTACTACATAAGAGATGGCGCTTCGGCTACATTTTCTTGCCGATGTAGTAGAATAATTTATATATAGAGGCCATTCCAAAATATGTTGTCAATTCATATTTAGTTGTAAATGTTTCATACACGAAAAAGATCTTGTTCTGAAAGGTGAAAATAATAAAATAAATAAAGATCACTAATAAAATAATTATTTCGAAATTGTGGTGCATATAATTAAATCAATATCAATAAATTTAACCTACTCTCTGGCAAGTGAAGCCTGTTCACAATAGTTATTATTTTTTAAAGTTTCTGTTAGTGCTAAATAAACAGTAAATATATGAAGTATCAAAATGAATATTTTGACAGAGAAGAACGAAAAAAATAATTTCAGTGTACACAAATTAAATGGAACAAATTATAGGTTATAAAAAGCGCGATGTCTAACCAATAATGTGTTATTTTAATATGTAAATCTTGTTTTAACATGTAAAACAACAAAAGCAATGATTGAAAAATTAAGCAGCATTAATGAAAAGAATTCTGATATTCGTGCTATGACATGATATGAAGAATATTTTTCATGCAAAATGAAGGATAATCAAACAGTTGCCAATTATCTGTCCGCAAGGTAAATCAATTAGCTTCTGAAAGAGAACAGCAAGGTGAACAATTTTCGGATAAATTAAAGATTATTAGTAGTTTACCATCCAAATTTAACAATTATAAAACAGTTTGGTATAATACGAGTGAAACACGTTCAATTGACACATTGATGTCATCTTTAAAATTGAAGGAAGACAATTTGAAGCGAATTGATGGTGAAGATATGTCAACATCTGGTATTGTTTTTGCTGTAAGAGCAGGCAAAAATTAAAAGCGACCAACGAAGGAAATTGATAAATTAAACATGAAATGTAATGTCATTAATGCAATCAACCTGGTCATTGGTCAAAAGAATGACAATAATAATATATGCTTGAGAATACCATTATGTCACTGTAAACTTATCCAAAGGCTAATAAGGTTCATTTAGTTGGATATGAGCCTACAAAAAAAAAATCCGTTTATATGATCCAAATAGCCATAGGTATTTATTTACTATGATGTAAAATTCAATAAAATTGAATCCAAAGTAGTTTAGAATATGATGAAAATGATGTTACATTAATTAATAACGATAATCAAAATGGACGGAAGAATGATCGTTATAATTTAAGAAAAAATTATAAACTTCCGGAACGTCTCATTGAACAAGCTAATGTAGCAAATGTGATTAAACCAAAGACATATGAAGAGGCTATTAAAACAAAACAGTGCAATGAGTGGAAGTGTACAATGGACGAGGAGTATGAGGCATTGATTCTTAACAATACATGGGTTCTGGTTGCAAAACCAGATCGATCAATAATGATCGATAACCGTTGAGTATTTAAAGTTAAAGAAGAAACTGATGTTTTGTAGCACGTGGTTTTAAGCAACAATACGGTATTGATTATAAAGAAACGTTCAGTTCGGTAGTAAAATTCACATCAATCCGTACCATTTTATCATTAGCTGCAATGAATAAAATGAAGCTAAAGCAGTTTTATATCAAAACAGAGCATCACGTTGTTGGAACCAAACATTTACAGAGTTCATACGTAAATTTGGGTTCAAAGTATGTGAGTCAGATACTTGTATTTTATACCGGCGTCATTTTAAAAGGATAACAATTATTGCTATTTATATGGATGGTGGTTTAATAGCATATAATGATGAAACCGAAATGAAGATCATAATATTATGTGTGCAGGAACATTTTGGAATTAAGGTGTTCGACTTGATTTGTTTCCTTGATATACAAATCGAACAATCATCAAATGGTTCGATACACATTTATTAAGAAGCATATGTTAATAAAGTTTTAAATCGTTTAAATATGAATGAGTGTAATGTGATATCTACACCAGCTGATTAGAGTTTACAAATAATTCAACTTTGAGAAACCGTAATTTTCGGTTTTTTGAAATTGTAAAACCGCGGTTCCCGGATCGGTTTTCGAATAATACAAATTCAAGAAAAAATTAAAATTCCAAATTTAATTCCAGAAAATAATTGAATTTTTCAAGCCGATATCTGAATTTTCCACATAAATGTGTAGAGAACAGTCTCACAGATTTGGTCGATGACATGGCTTTTTTGTGCATAGTGCATTAAACAGTTTTTCCAAACTTTCTGTTCGATGTTCGGATTTATTTAATGGGAGAAATTCTTCTTTTAAAGATGAAATTTGTTTCATTGAGGATCATTTAAAACGGTATTAATTTCATTTCCTCCGGCATTTTTGTGTTGGTTAATGTGTCTACATAACGAAACTTTTTCAAAAAGCAACAAATATTTTTTTTAAATTGTGCTCAATGAAATTAACGAGTATTTAACGAAATATTAAATGTTTTAAAAGGTAAATTTAAATTATTGATCGAAACAATTTTAAACTTGTTTGTAATTTAGTTCAAGGCGTTGCCAATTATGTAATAGATGTTCATTTCAAACTTCTATTACTCAGGAGGCCTAATTTAAAATGAATTAACTATTGTAGAGTCACGACCGATATCAGTGTGATATTAATATATTTTAACTTTTTTATTAGAACCGAAAAGCCAAGAATGATTCAAAAATGGACTTCGAAAAACGAAAATAATTTATAATAAATTAAATCAAAGGTTATTTAAACTATTCAATTTGTTTTCTTCGAAAAAACATTTTTTTCTTATGTTAACTTGACGAAACTTTTCAAGTTCAACGAATATTTTTTTTATTTTGATTATACCGTTATTCAAAAACTAACTAACCAATAAAAATTAATTGAATTGTAGTGAAATAACTTAACGAGTATTTAACGAAGCCTATTAAAAATGCATCTTACAAGTTTTTGAAAGTAAATTAATGAATTATGAATCTGAATCACTTTTTTCATTTCAAGTATACTCAGTTAAAGGTGTGGAAAATCACGTATTTAGAAGCCAAATATTACAGGAGCTGGTAAAGTTACTACCTCTTTAAAATTTAAATATAATCGCTGTTGGTATCAAAAATACAAAATAATAAGCGAATAAGTTTAAACATGAGTTAAGAATAAGTTCGAATAACTAATTTAAACGTGTTTATAAAGCTAGTGATGGTTTTTAATGGCAACTGTTGGAAATATCATTGTAACTTAAACTTTGAAAAATTTAACGAAACAACTTTTAACATAAACAATTTTAGCGTGATTCAATGTTTCAAGTAACTTAACGAACTATTTAAGAAATTTAAACTAAAATGGTTTATTCAATTGATATATTTTCTTAAACTTTGAAAGCTCTGGGCATATTGTAATATTATTAAATAATTATAAAATCGTAAAAGCTATGTATTTACATTTTTAAGGAAGATCGTACAAACTTTGATGACTTACTCGGAAAATATAACAATTTTATTTGGCTTTTTTCTTCTTAACTTAATAGATTGCAAGCAATTTGGTCAAAAAGTCTTGCACAGTGAGCTTAACTTTTTACAGTTTAAGTTTAGATTGTAATAGTTTTTTATTTATGCCATGCAGACAAGAATGGTCTAAGATCGAACTTAACGAAACTAAATTAACGAATATTATCAATGTCGGTTAAACACTTCATTCAAAAATTATTGGAATTTTAGTAATTCTAACGAAACATTTCAAGTTGAATCAAACTTAATATTTTTCTATTGTCTCAGATAATACCTTGTGAGTTAAAGTCTTAACTTTTTTAAAATTTTCCACCTAAAACTGAATTAGCATAAAATACATAAAAATTTTAAAAAGTGTCGAAACTATACCACGTGTACGGAAATATAATGTGAATACGTACAATGCTTTTTAAGGCAATGGCCTACGTATCATACATCGAGAATTCTGGCGAACGTTAAAAGAACGTTCTAACATCTACCATCTACCATCTACCATCTACCATCTACCATCTACGATCTACCATCTACCATCTATCATCTACCATCTACCATCTACCATCTATCATCTATCATCTACCATCTACGATCTACCATCTATCATCTATCATCTACCATCTACGTAGCTATATGAAAAATATTTTACCATGTTATAGTCGGTTGTAACGCAAAAAAATAATTTTTTGTTACATTTCTGCTAAAAAGTTGCAATAACGTAAGAAAAAGTTGTCGTACCGAAATTTTGCAAGGCTTTATTTTCAAAGGTTTTAATTTTATACCTGTTTTTTAACTTGGTTTTTGAAATAACTGATTGGAAAAGTTCGTTGACAGTCTCAAAGTTAGCAGGTTTTTTTCTTAAATGGAACATTTTTATTTTACACAAAAAAGTGATACAAAAACAAAATAAATTAAAATGAACCCCATATCAGAAAGTAGATAAAATTAAAATGAAGATGATAGATTTAGAGCTGCAGCATCAAGCTGTATCCCCCGATTTTGTTATCATCAGTTTTTTGAATTGCCTCTATCTATTAAAGCAAATTTAAAGACGTATTTACGCAAACTTTTAACACATTTAATACGATCACTTGATGATCACTTTTTTATATTGAACTTCAGTCAGTACTATACGAATTAGACATACTTCCGCGATTGTATCTATTCACGGACTCCTAATTAAGAGTTATTATATCGGTGAAAGTCCCTGGATTTATTTGGTGATTGATCAACGTCTATAAAACGTCGAAAAATCGTGTGACAACATTTTTGTTCAGATTACATTATTTTTATGTTCGTGTTTTGAGACGTAAATTTTACGTATGATCTACAAACGATTCAATAGATTGATAGTTTATGAACACTTTGAACAAAGCTCGTATACTTTGGCGAAAACATATAAAAACTAGTTTACTTTGAACATAATATTTAATTATCTACCTCGGCTTATATTGAACCCAAAGCGAATATAAAACACGAATAACTACTAACGGTTATACGTTCTGTTTAGGTTAACTTAATTCAATCGTCTTTAAGTTGTTGAAGAAGTAACATCGCGCGGTACATTAATTAAATAAAGAAAAAAAATTAAGTGTGCGCATAAAAAAATAAGAAAAGATAAAATGAAAGTTTTCCTACCGATAATACTTTTTACAGTTATAAATTTTCATTTAATTTCATCACTTTCACCATTTCAAGGGGTAAAGTATGGATCATATCCAGCGGTTAGTACAGTTGTTGGCCAACCACCGGATACACAAAATGTATTTAGTCTTGTGTATCAATGGAAAATATTAGATTTTCGTTTTCCGACTAGAGAGCTACGCGATCAAGCTTTGGAAACAGGGTGAGCTAAGTTTTTATTTTGATTTGAGTCTGTCGGTTCATAACTAATCTCGTATATTATGATAATTTCTAGGGAATATATTCCTCAGAATAATTTACCACTAGGATTAGATGTATGGCGTGATCGAATCTTTATAACAACACCACGGTGGAAAAATGGTGTTCCCGCCTCATTATCGTGGTTACCATTGCCCAGTGATCCAAATAATAATTCGCCACCACTATTACCATATCCTAATTGGGCGGCACATTCTACAATAAGCCAACCAAATTGTCGTAAATTATTATCCGTTTATCGGCTATTCATCGACGAATGTCAACGATTATGGGTGCTCGATGCAGGAATCGTAAATGCCACAATTCTACCAAATCAATTGTGTCTACCAAAAATCGTGATCTACGATTTAAATACGGACGAAGAATTAGGACAATACGAACTACCTAGTGTTCAAGTAAAAGAGGATTCATTACATTCCAATATTATTGTCGACGTACGAAATGGTCAGTGTAACGATGCTCATGCATATGTCACCGATGTATGGCGCAATGGTATTGTGGTGTATAGTTTAGCAAAAAATCGTAGTTGGCGAACAACTTCGCATTTATATTTGCCAACACCAGCGGCTAGTGATTATACACTACATGGATTAAATTTTCAATGGACTGATGGTGTATTTGGAACCACATTGTCATCAGTCGATCAATCGGGTGATCGTATACTATTCTACCATCCTATGTCAAGTTATACCGAGTATACAGTTCGAGCTTCGATACTACAAAATGAAACATTATGGACCGTTGACAGTGGATTAGCATCAGCATTCCAAGAACTTGGAACCCGTGGACCAAATGGACAATCATCAACGTCGGGAATTGATCGTAACAACGTGATGTTTTATAATTTAGTTTCACAAGATGCTGTTGGTTGTTGGGATACACGTAAACCTTATGCACCCGAACAATTAGGTATTGTCGAACGGAATGCTACAACACTAGTTTTTCCGAACGATATGAAAGTCGATCATGAAAATGATCAGGGACTTTGGGTAATAAGTAATCGACTTCCCACTTATTTATATTCTCAACTTAATTTCAACGATATAAATTTTCGAATTCAACGTGTTGGAGTTTTTGATGCGGTCCAAGGTACTATTTGCGATCCAAGAATAGCTCCAGTTTTACCGACCGGTAACCAATGTTATTAGCGTGAGATTTGAAATAAAAACATAATTTGTCATTTACCTTTTTTTATTTTACTTAGAAAATTACATAATCGTAAGTGAAAGCTTAACACAACGGTTCTATCCGATTGTTTAGAAAAATTATTCTCGAAATTGGTCGACAATGTCAAGTTCAGAATTTAATTTAATTAGGAAATTAATTTATATTCTTATCATGTTTCTAATTTTTTGTGTTTCACAAAATGGAATTCGAAAGCTATAAAAGTGAAAACACGATCACCTTGAGTTAACAAAAAAACATTTTTTATGTCAGCCTGGTTTGCTTTAACGTCTTAGCCCCCACCCACGACTCATAATTATAATATTTATGATTCATCGACCTTGTTAGCCTTCGAATTATTTAAATTAGATTTTAAGCAATTTGCCCAAAGTGTTAATTTTAAAAGTTCGTTAACAGTTTAGAATTGTCGTGAGTTATTGTTGTTTATCTAGTTAACTAGTTGATAGTTTCACAAATAATTTATAACTATGAGTCATTTATTATCACGATTTATGAATGTAAATAAATCTTAATCACTCACCAACGTTGGCGTGTATAATAAACGATTTGTAAATTTGTCGCTGATTGTGACTCCTATAAGTGCCGATCGATTAATATTAAAACTCAATTTTGAATTAGTGTGTGTGTGTGTGCGTGTGTGTTTGCGTGCGCGCGCGCGTGTGTGTGTGTGTGTGTGTGTGTTTTATTTTACGTAGGAAGATGGAAATCTTAAAAAAGACATATGGAACCGGTGTTTCGTACGACTACGCGTTTTACCATATAAAACCATCTCCCTTTTCGCTGACCTGTTTTACCCCCGCGGTACCACAAATTAAGGCATTCTTTCGTGTTGGATATTGATCAACAAACCGTATTAGAAAATAAACAAGAGATATAGCGCTGTCAGAAATAATTTTATTATATTACGATAGTGGTAGTGATAGGGAACCAACTGGTTTCAATACAAACGAAAATACAACAAACAGACGATGAACACTATGACGAGAATTATATCATTGTGCCGAATAATAATAGTAAGGAGGTGAAACGCTTAAATGATCACCCTTTAATTTCCTCTACCTGAAACAATGGAAAATACTACTGCAGCTACGAATGGAACAGCAGAGAATAATATAATAGATCATGTTTTCCAAAAGAGGCGCCACAATCAAACTATTTAGTATACCATGTTATTTGCAAGAGGCACCACGATCAAAGTATTTAGTATGCTATGTTTTCCGAAAGAGGCAGCACGATCAAAGTATATAGTACGAATCGTTGTCTGGAGATTTTTTTTATATTGTTCTTAAAAAAATTTCGTTTCAAACGGAAAACATAAAATATTACAAATCAGCAATAATTACATAATAGCTCAAAATAAGAAAAAAAAGAACACTGAACCTACCACAAAAAATGTAATATTTTAAAGCAACAGGTTGTTTGAATAAAATGATAGTCGGCCATGATTTTTATTTTATTTTGAATTTGTTGTTGTTCGAGATAATTTCAACAGGAATGATGTTCGTTGTTTAGTGTATTTAGGTACAATTTGAATTATTCGCATACGATAATCATAAATATATTGTTTATATTTTAGACATTTTGACTGACATATAGGGGCAAAACCAATGCACTAGGGCATACGTACAAAACATACCACTTTTCATAAGATAGCAGCATTTTCGTTTGTAGTATAATCTTGACAGTCCGACATGATCTATACCGAATTAAAACGAACATACTGGTGAAAAAGTATATAAAAAATTAGTATGAAAAAGTAAGCCGTGCAGTTTGGAAGCACATTATAAAAAAAATAAATCCATATAAATAAACATGTAGCAACTCCGAGTTTTATTATTTCTTAGAGAAATAGGTGGACGATTATTGAAAACATACCCTTCCCGAGGCAGGTGGTTCAGTTGGTCTTGGTTAGTTTACTATATTATTATATTTCCTTCCAGTTCTCATGGATGACTGCTCAAAAAGTAAGCTGCTTGCTCGTCACATCGCAAGAGTTTGTTTCATGATTTCAACAAGAATTTCACTTATTGCCTCACAAGCTTCTTTGGAGATCAGTATTAAAACTCAATTTTGAATTAGGGTTTGTGCTGCTTCATTCGAGACCGTTTTGTAAGCACTAGCCACCCAGTGCACAGTTGCGGTATACGAAATTTATATTCTGTCTGTACGATTGCATCTGCAGCGCTTGAGCCCATATAAGGGACGCATTATTGACGTTTTAACACCAACGAGCAGCCTTCGTCGAGCTTGGCTTGGCCCATCGACGTTCAGCATTATGGGAGAAAGAGCCTTACTTGCATTGGTTTCCTTTTCGCTGGCATACTTTGTGTGCTCCTTAAACGATAACCTAGTATCGATTTAAACTTCCTTGTAGGTCACGAAATAATGGTGTGTATTCCAATTTGTATTGATATTAGTTCCAGAGCAATTCTGCTAGTTATAAGCACCACTTCCTTCTTTTGCACAGACAATTCCAATTCAAATGAATCAACCCATTGCTGAATTTTATATACCGTGACTCTGCAGACGTTCTCTAACTCATCCTTACACTTAAAGACTGTGATTATTATATTTTTATATTATTATATTATTATATTATTATACTATTATATTATTATATTATTATATTATTATATTATTATATTATTATATTATTATATTATTATATTATTATATTATTATATTATTATATTATTATATTATTATATTATTATATTATTATATTATTATATTATTATATTATTATATTATTATATTATTATATTATTATATTATTATATTATTATATTATTATATTATTATATTATTATATTATTATATTATTATATTATTATATTATTATATTATTATATTATTATATTATTATATTATTATATTATTATATTATTATATTATTATATTATTATATTATTATATTATTATATTATTATATTATTATATTATTATATTATTATATTATTATATTATTATATTATTATATTATTATATTATTATATTATTATATTATTATATTATTATATTATTATATTATTATATTATTATATTATTATATTATTATATTATTATATTATTATATTATTATATTATTATATTATTATATTATTATATTATTATATTATTATATTATTATATTATTATATTATTATATTATTATATTATTATATTATTATATTATTATATTATTATATTATTATATTATTATATTATTATATTATTATATTATTATATTATTATATTATTATATTATTATATTATTATATTATTATATTATTATATTATTATATTATTATATTATTATATTATTATATTATTATATTATTATATTATTATATTATTATATTATTATATTATTATATTATTATATTATTATATTATTATATTATTATATTATTATATTATTATATTATTATATTATTATATTATTATATTATTATATTATTATATTATTATATTATTATATTATTATATTATTATATTATTATATTATTATATTATTATATTATTATATTATTATATTATTATATTATTATATTATTATATTATTATATTATTATATTATTATATTATTATATTATTATATTATTATATTATTATATTATTATATTATTATATTATTATATTATTATATTATTATATTATTATATTATTATATTATTATATTATTATATTATTATATTATTATATTATTATATTATTATATTATTATATTATTATATTATTATATTATTATATTATTATATTATTATATTATTATATTATTATATTATTATATTATTATATTATTATATTATTATATTATTATATTATTATATTATTATATTATTATATTATTATATTATTATATTATTATATTATTATATTATTATATTATTATATTATTATATTATTATATTATTATATTATTATATTATTATATTATTATATTATTATATTATTATATTATTATATTATTATATTATTATATTATTATATTATTATATTATTATATTATTATATTATTATATTATTATATTATTATATTATTATATTATTATATTATTATATTATTATATTATTATATTATTATATTATTATATTATTATATTATTATATTATTATATTTTTATATTATTATATTATTATATTATAATATTATTATATTATTATATTATTATATTATAATATTATTATATTATTATATTATTATATTATTATATTATTATATTATTATATTATTATATTATTATATTATTATATTATTATATTATTATATTATTATATTATTATATTATTATATTATTATATTATTATATTATTATATTATTATATTATTATATTATTATATTATTATATTATTATATTATTATATTATTATATTATTATATTATTATATTATTATATTATTATATTATTATATTATTATATTATTATATTATTATATTATTATATTATTATATTATTATATTATTATATTATTATATTATTATATTATTATATTATTATATTATTATATTATTATATTATTATATTATTATATTATTATATTATTATATTATTATATTATTATATTATTATATTATTATATTATTATATTATTATATTATTATATTATTATATTATTATATTATTATATTATTATATTATTATATTATTATATTATTATATTATTATATTATTATATTATTATATTATTATATTATTATATTATTATATTATTATATTATTATATTATTATATTATTATATTATTATATTATTATATTATTATATTACTATATTATTATATTATTATATTATTATATTATTATATTATTATATTATTATATTATTATATTATTATATTATTATATTATTATATTATTATATTATTATATTATTATATTATTATATTATTATATTATTATATTATTATATTATTATATTATTATATTATTATATTATTATATTATTATATTATTATATTATTATATTATTATATTATTATATTATTATATTATTATATTATTATATTATTATATTATTATATTATTATATTATTATATTATTATATTATTATATTATTATATTATTATATTATTATATTATTATATTATTATATTATTATATTATTATATTATTATATTATTATATTATTATATTATTATATTATTATATTATTATATTATTATATTATTATATTATTATATTATTATATTATTATATTATTATATTATTATATTATTATATTATTATATTATTATATTATTATATTATTATATTATTATATTATTATATTATTATATTATTATATTATTATATTATTATATTATTATATTATTATATTATTATATTATTATATTATTATATTATTATATTATTATATTATTATATTATTATATTATTATATTATTATATTATTATATTATTATATTATTATATTATTATATTATTATATTATTATATTATTATATTATTATATTATTATATTATTATATTATTATATTATTATATTATTATATTATTATATTATTATATTATTATATTATTATATTATTATATTATTATATTATTATATTATTATATTATTATATTATTATATTATTATATTATTATATTATTATATTATTATATTATTATATTATTATATTATTATATTATTATATTATTATATTATTATATTATTATATTATTATATTATTATATTATTATATTATTATATTATTATATTATTATATTATTATATTATTATATTATTATATTATTATATTATTATATTATTATATTATTATATTATTATATTATTATATTATTATATTATTATATTATTATATTATTATATTATTATATTATTATATTATTATATTATTATATTATTATATTATTATATTATTATATTATTATATTATTATATTATTATATTATTATATTATTATATTATTATATTATTATATTATTATATTATTATATTATTATATTATTATATTATTATATTATTATATTATTATATTATTATATTATTATATTATTATATTATTATATTATTATATTATTATATTATTATATTATTATATTATTATATTATTATATTATTATATTATTATATTATTATATTATTATATTATTATATTATTATATTATTATATTATTATATTATTATATTATTATATTATTATATTATTATATTATTATATTATTATATTATTATATTATTATATTATTATATTATTATATTATTATATTATTATATTATTATATTATTATATTATTATATTATTATATTATTATATTATTATATTATTATATTATTATATTATTATATTATTATATTATTATATTATTATATTATTATATTATTATATTATTATATTATTATATTATTATATTATTATATTATTATATTATTATATTATTATATTATTATATTATTATATTATTATATTATTATATTATTATATTATTATATTATTATATTATTATATTATTATATTATTATATTATTATATTATTATATTATTATATTATTATATTATTATATTATTATATTATTATATTATTATATTATTATATTATTATATTATTATATTATTATATTATTATATTATTATATTATTATATTATTATATTATTATATTATTATATTATTATATTATTATATTATTATATTATTATATTATTATATTATTATATTATTATATTATTATATTATTATATTATTATATTATTATATTATTATATTATTATATTATTATATTATTATATTATTATATTATTATATTATTATATTATTATATTATTATATTATTATATTATTATATTATTATATTATTATATTATTATATTATTATATTATTATATTATTATATTATTATATTATTATATTATTATATTATTATATTATTATATTATTATATTATTATATTATTATTATATTATTATATTATTATATTATTATATTATTATATTATTATATTATTATATTATTATATTATTATATTATTATATTATTATATTATTATATTATTATATTATTATATTATTATATTATTATATTATTATATTATTATATTATTATATTATTATATTATTATATTATTATATTATTATATTATTATATTATTATATTATTATATTATTATATTATTATATTATTATATTATTATATTATTATATTATTATATTATTATATTATTATATTATTATATATTATATTATTATATTATTATATTATTATATTATTATATTATTATATTATTATATTATTATATTATTATATTATTATATTATTATATTATTATATTATTATATTATTATATTATTATATTATTATATTATTATATTATTATATTATTATATTATTATATTATTATATTATTATATTATTATATTATTATATTATTATATTATTATATTATTATATTATTATATTATTATATTATTATATTATTATATTATTATATTATTATATTATTATATTATTATATTATTATATTATTATATTATTATATTATTATATTATTATATTATTATATTATTATATTATTATATTATTATATTATTATATTATTATATTATTATATTATTATATTATTATATTATTATATTATTATATTATTATATTATTATATTATTATATTATTATATTATATATTATATATTATATTATTATATTATTATATTATTATATTATTATATTATTATATTATTATATTATTATATTATTATATTATTATATTATTATATTATTATATTATTATATTATTATATTATTATATTATTATATTATTATATTATTATATTATTATATTATTATATTATTATATTATTATATTATTATATTATTATATTATTATATTATTATATTATTATATTATTATATTATTATATTATTATATTATTATATTATTATATTATTATATTATTATATTATTATATTATTATATTATTATATTATTATATTATTATATTATTATATTATTATATTATTATATTATTATATTATTATATTATTATATTATTATATTATTATATTATTATATTATTATATTATTATATTATTATATTATTATATTATTATATTATTATATTATTATATTATTATATTATTATATTATTATATTATTATATTATTATATTATTATATTATTATATTATTATATTATTATATTATTATATTATTATATTATTATATTATTATATTATTATATTATTATATTATTATATTATTATATTATTATATTATTATATTATTATATTATTATATTATTATATTATTATATTATTATATTATTATATTATTATATTATTATATTATTATATTATTATATTATTATATTATTATATTATTATATTATTATATTATTATATTATTATATTATTATATTATTATATTATTATATTATTATATTATTATATTATTATATTATTATATTATTATATATTATATTATTATATTATTATATTATTATATTATTATATTATTATATTATTATATTATTATATTATTATATTATTATATTATTATATTATATATTATTATATTATTATATTATTATATTATTATATTATTATATTATTATATTATTATATTATTATATTATTATATTATTATATTATTATATTATTATATTATTATATTATTATATTATTATATTATTATATTATTATATTATTATATTATTATATTATTATATTATTATATTATTATATTATTATATTATTATATTATTATATTATTATATTATTATATTATTATATTATTATATTATTATATTATTATATTATTATATTATTATATTATTATATTATTATATTATTATATTATTATATTATTATATTATTATATTATTATATTATTATATTATTATATTATTATATTATTATATTATTATATTATTATATTATTATTATTATATTATTATATTATTATATATTATATTATTATATTATTATATTATTATATTATTATATTATTATATTATTATATTATTATATTATTATATTATTATATTATTATATTATTATATTATTATATTATTATATTATTATATTATTATATTATTATATTATTATATTATTATATTATTATATTATTATATTATTATATTATTATATTATTATATTATTATATTATTATATTATTATATTATTATATTATTATATTATTATATTATTATATTATTATATTATTATATTATTATATTATTATATTATTATATTATTATATTATTATATTATTATATTATTATATTATTATATTATTATATTATTATATTATTATTTATTATATTATTATATTATTATATTATTATATTATTATATTATTATATTATTATATTATTATATTATTATATTATTATATTATTATATTATTATATTATTATATTATTATATTATTATATATTATATTATTATATATTATTATATTATTATATTATTATATTATTATATTATTATATTATTATATTATTATATTATTATATTATTATATTATTATATTATTATATTATTATATTATTATATTATTATATTATTATATTATTATATTATTATATTATTATATTATTATATTATTATATTTATTATATTATTATATTATTATATTATTATATTATTATATTATTATATTATTATATTATTATATTATTATATTATTATATTATTATATTATTATATTATTATATTATTATATTATTATATTATTATATTATTATATTATTATATTATTATATTATTATATTATTATATTATTATATTATTATATTATTATATTATTATATTATTATATATTATATTATTATATTATTATATTATTATATTATTATATTATTATATTATTATATTATTATATTATTATATTATTATATTATTATATTATTATATTATTATATTATTATATTATTATATTATTATATTATTATATTATTATATTATTATATTATTATATTATTATATTATTATATTATTATATTATTATATTATTATATTATTATATTATTATATTATTATATTATTATATTATTATATTATTATATTATTATATTATTATATTATTATATTATTATATTATTATATTATTATATTATTATATTATTATATTATTATATTATTATATTATTATATTATTATATTATTATATTATTATATTATTATATTATTATATTATTATATTATTATATTATTATATTATTATATTATTATATTATTATATTATTATATTATTATATTATTATATTATTATATTATTATATTATTATATTATTATATTATTATATTATTATATTATTATATTATTATATTATTATATTATTATATTATTATATTATTATATTATTATATTATTATATTATTATATTATTATATTATTATATTATTATATTATTATATTATTATATTATTATATTATTATATTATTATATTATTATATTATTATATTATTATATTATTATATTATTATATTATTATATTATTATATTATTATATTATTATATTATTATATTATTATATTATTATATTATTATATTATTATATTATTATATTATTATATTATTATATTATTATATTATTATATTATTATATTATTATATTATTATATTATTATATTATTATATTATTATATTATTATATTATTATATTATTATATTATTATATTATTATATTATTATATTATTATATTATTATATTATTATATTATTATATTATTATATTATTATATTATTATATTATTATATTATTATATTATTATATTATTATATTATTATATTATTATATTATTATATTATTATATTATTATATTATTATATTATTATATTATTATATTATTATATTATTATATTATTATATTATTATATTATTATATTATTATATTATTATATTATTATATTATTATATTATTATATTATTATATTATTATATTATTATATTATTATATTATTATATTATTATATTATTATATTATTATATTATTATATTATTATATTATTATATTATTATATTATTATATTATTATATTATTATATTATTATATTATTATATTATTATATTATTATATTATTATATTATTATATTATTATATTATTATATTATTATATTATTATATTATTATATTATTATATTATTATATTATTATATTATTATATTATTATATTATTATATTATTATATTATTATATTATTATATTATTATATTATTATATTATTATATTATTATATTATTATATTATTATATTATTATATTATTATATTATTATATTATTATATTATTATATTATTATATTATTATATTATTATATTATTATATTATTATATTATTATATTATTATATTATTATATTATTATATTATTATATTATTATATTATTATATTATTATATTATTATATTATTATATTATTATATTATTATATTATTATATTATTATATTATTATATTATTATATTATTATATTATTATATTATTATATTATTATATTATTATATTATTATATTATTATATTATTATATTATTATATTATTATATTATTATATTATTATATTATTATATTATTATATTATTATATTATTATATTATTATATTATTATATTATTATATTATTATATTATTATATTATTATATTATTATATTATTATATTATTATATTATTATATTATTATATTATTATATTATTATATTATTATATTATTATATTATTATATTATTATATTATTATATTATTATATTATTATATTATTATATTATTATATTATTATATTATTATATTATTATATTATTATATTATTATATTATTATATTATTATATTATTATATTATTATATTATTATATTATTATATTATTATATTATTATATTATTATATTATTATATTATTATATTATTATATTATTATATTATTATATTATTATATTATTATATTATTATATTATTATATTATTATATTATTATATTATTATATTATTATATTATTATATTATTATATTATTATATTATTATATTATTATATTATTATATTATTATATTATTATATTATTATATTATTATATTATTATATTATTATATTATTATATTATTATATTATTATATTATTATATTATTATATTATTATATTATTATATTATTATATTATTATATTATTATATTATTATATTATTATATTATTATATTATTATATTATTATATTATTATATTATTATATTATTATATTATTATATTATTATATTATTATATTATTATATTATTATATTATTATATTATTATATTATTATATTATTATATTATTATATTATTATATTATTATATTATTATATTATTATATTATTATATTATTATATTATTATATTATTATATTATTATATTATTATATTATTATATTATTATATTATTATATTATTATATTATTATATTATTATATTATTATATTATTATATTATTATATTATTATATTATTATATTATTATATTATTATATTATTATATTATTATATTATTATATTATTATATTATTATATTATTATATTATTATATTATTATATTATTATATTATTATATTATTATATTATTATATTATTATATTATTATATTATTATATTATTATATTATTATATTATTATATTATTATATTATTATATTATTATATTATTATATTATTATATTATTATATTATTATATTATTATATTATTATATTATTATATTATTATATTATTATATTATTATATTATTATATTATTATATTATTATATTATTATATTATTATATTATTATATTATTATATTATTATATTATTATATTATTATATTATTATATTATTATATTATTATATTATTATATTATTATATTATTATATTATTATATTATTATATTATTATATTATTATATTATTATATTATTATATTATTATATTATTATATTATTATATTATTATATTATTATATTATTATATTATTATATTATTATATTATTATATTATTATATTATTATATTATTATATTATTATATTATTATATTATTATATTATTATATTATTATATTATTATATTATTATATTATTATATTATTATATTATTATATTATTATATTATTATATTATTATATTATTATATTATTATATTATTATATTATTATATTATTATATTATTATATTATTATATTATTATATTATTATATTATTATATTATTATATTATTATATTATTATATTATTATATTATTATATTATTATATTATTATATTATTATATTATTATATTATTATATTATTATATTATTATATTATTATATTATTATATTATTATATTATTATATTATTATATTATTATATTATTATATTATTATATTATTATATTATTATATTATTATATTATTATATTATTATATTATTATATTATTATATTATTATATTATTATATTATTATATTATTATATTATTATATTATTATATTATTATATTATTATATTATTATATTATTATATTATTATATTATTATATTATTATATTATTATATTATTATATTATTATATTATTATATTATTATATTATTATATTATTATATTATTATATTATTATATTATTATATTATTATATTATTATATTATTATATTATTATATTATTATATTATTATATTATTATATTATTATATTATTATATTATTATATTATTATATTATTATATTATTATATTATTATATTATTATATTATTATATTATTATATTATTATATTATTATATTATTATATTATTATATTATTATATTATTATATTATTATATTATTATATTATTATATTATTATATTATTATATTATTATATTATTATATTATTATATTATTATATTATTATATTATTATATTATTATATTATTATATTATTATATTATTATATTATTATATTATTATATTATTATATTATTATATTATTATATTATTATATTATTATATTATTATATTATTATATTATTATATTATTATATTATTATATTATTATATTATTATATTATTATATTATTATATTATTATATTATTATATTATTATATTATTATATTATTATATTATTATATTATTATATTATTATATTATTATATTATTATATTATTATATTATTATATTATTATATTATTATATTATTATATTATTATATTATTATATTATTATATTATTATATTATTATATTATTATATTATTATATTATTATATTATTATATTATTATATTATTATATTATTATATTATTATATTATTATATTATTATATTATTATATTATTATATTATTATATTATTATATTATTATATTATTATATTATTATATTATTATATTATTATATTATTATATTATTATATTATTATATTATTATATTATTATATTATTATATTATTATATTATTATATTATTATATTATTATATTATTATATTATTATATTATTATATTATTATATTATTATATTATTATATTATTATATTATTATATTATTATATTATTATATTATTATATTATTATATTATTATATTATTATATTATTATATTATTATATTATTATATTATTATATTATTATATTATTATATTATTATATTATTATATTATTATATTATTATATTATTATATTATTATATTATTATATTATTATATTATTATATTATTATATTATTATATTATTATATTATTATATTATTATATTATTATATTATTATATTATTATATTATTATATTATTATATTATTATATTATTATATTATTATATTATTATATTATTATATTATTATATTATTATATTATTATATTATTATATTATTATATTATTATATTATTATATTATTATATTATTATATTATTATATTATTATATTATTATATTATTATATTATTATATTATTATATTATTATATTATTATATTATTATATTATTATATTATTATATTATTATATTATTATATTATTATATTATTATATTATTATATTATTATATTATTATATTATTATATTATTATATTATTATATTATTATATTATTATATTATTATATTATTATATTATTATATTATTATATTATTATATTATTATATTATTATATTATTATATTATTATATTATTATATTATTATATTATTATATTATTATATTATTATATTATTATATTATTATATTATTATATTATTATATTATTATATTATTATATTATTATATTATTATATTATTATATTATTATATTATTATATTATTATATTATTATATTATTATATTATTATATTATTATATTATTATATTATTATATTATTATATTATTATATTATTATATTATTATATTATTATATTATTATATTATTATATTATTATATTATTATATTATTATATTATTATATTATTATATTATTATATTATTATATTATTATATTATTATATTATTATATTATTATATTATTATATTATTATATTATTATATTATTATATTATTATATTATTATATTATTATATTATTATATTATTATATTATTATATTATTATATTATTATATTATTATATTATTATATTATTATATTATTATATTATTATATTATTATATTATTATATTATTATATTATTATATTATTATATTATTATATTATTATATTATTATATTATTATATTATTATATTATTATATTATTATATTATTATATTATTATATTATTATATTATTATATTATTATATTATTATATTATTATATTATTATATTATTATATTATTATATTATTATATTATTATATTATTATATTATTATATTATTATATTATTATATTATTATATTATTATATTATTATATTATTATATTATTATATTATTATATTATTATATTATTATATTATTATATTATTATATTATTATATTATTATATTATTATATTATTATATTATTATATTATTATATTATTATATTATTATATTATTATATTATTATATTATTATATTATTATATTATTATATTATTATATTATTATATTATTATATTATTATATTATTATATTATTATATTATTATATTATTATATTATTATATTATTATATTATTATATTATTATATTATTATATTATTATATTATTATATTATTATATTATTATATTATTATATTATTATATTATTATATTATTATATTATTATATTATTATATTATTATATTATTATATTATTATATTATTATATTATTATATTATTATATTATTATATTATTATATTATTATATTATTATATTATTATATTATTATATTATTATATTATTATATTATTATATTATTATATTATTATATTATTATATTATTATATTATTATATTATTATATTATTATATTATTATATTATTATATTATTATATTATTATATTATTATATTATTATATTATTATATTATTATATTATTATATTATTATATTATTATATTATTATATTATTATATTATTATATTATTATATTATTATATTATTATATTATTATATTATTATATTATTATATTATTATATTATTATATTATTATATTATTATATTATTATATTATTATATTATTATATTATTATATTATTATATTATTATATTATTATATTATTATATTATTATATTATTATATTATTATATTATTATATTATTATATTATTATATTATTATATTATTATATTATTATATTATTATATTATTATATTATTATATTATTATATTATTATATTATTATATTATTATATTATTATATTATTATATTATTATATTATTATATTATTATATTATTATATTATTATATTATTATATTATTATATTATTATATTATTATATTATTATATTATTATATTATTATATTATTATATTATTATATTATTATATTATTATATTATTATATTATTATATTATTATATTATTATATTATTATATTATTATATTATTATATTATTATATTATTATATTATTATATTATTATATTATTATATTATTATATTATTATATTATTATATTATTATATTATTATATTATTATATTATTATATTATTATATTATTATATTATTATATTATTATATTATTATATTATTATATTATTATATTATTATATTATTATATTATTATATTATTATATTATTATATTATTATATTATTATATTATTATATTATTATATTATTATATTATTATATTATTATATTATTATATTATTATATTATTATATTATTATATTATTATATTATTATATTATTATATTATTATATTATTATATTATTATATTATTATATTATTATATTATTATATTATTATATTATTATATTATTATATTATTATATTATTATATTATTATATTATTATATTATTATATTATTATATTATTATATTATTATATTATTATATTATTATATTATTATATTATTATATTATTATATTATTATATTTTTTTATTTTTTTTTTTGCGTAGTTGAAAAAAACCTTCAAAAGGCGAAGAGTGGATTACACTCCACCCAACAGTGTGAGATTTGACTCACTAAAAAATCACCTATCAGCCACGGAAGACCCAAACCGGAACCGCTTTCGCATTACTTCGGTCTGGCCCGTCTTTCTAATGCCCCTCCTTCTATTTTTTTCCTCCTAAGTGTCCTCTAAGCCGCAGACCTCCTTCTTCTGTCACAAAACTGACTCTACATAGCGTGATGTTACGTTCCATGCCTCTTCCGATCGGAGCATTACCTCCACTATTGTGTCTGGCGTTAGTTCTCCCACTGCTGAAGTGAGCCGTCTTCGTTCAATCACGAATCTATCGCACCCGAAGAAGGTGTGATATAGATCATCCCACTCTTCTGGGCAGTACAAACACTGAGGGGACCTCACTTTTCCCATCCTATAGAGATATGCCCTGAAGTACCCATGTCCCGTCAGGAATTGGCATATAAAGAAATTTATCTCTCCATGGGCCCGATCAATCCATGGGCGAAGGTTACTGATCAATCTGACCGTCCATCGGCCCTTATCCGTCGTCTCCCACCTATGCTGCCATATATTCATAGTCTCGCTCCGAGCTCTGGTTGCAGCCTCCTTTCTTCCATCGCCCGCACTACTCAAGAATATCTTACGACGCTCTTGGGCTAGCAAGTCGATCGGTATTACACCGGCAACGGCTAAAGCTGCCACATCAGATACCGTCCTATAGGCGCAAGCCACCCTCAGTGCTCCTTTTCTCTGTGTCGTCACCATTCGTATCCGATACTTTTGATGGGTCATCGCGCCAGCCCAAATCTCAGCACCATATAAAAGAATCGACTGTGTATCTGACATAAGTACTCTTCGTTTGCTAGAACGAGGTCCTCCCATGTTAGCCATCAGCCTACTCAACGACCCCGTAACCGCCACCGCTCGCTCACAGACCCTTCGAATGTGCTCTGCGTAGCTTAGACGACTGTCCAATGTGACGCCAAGATATCTAGCCGCTCTGCTTGTGTGAATCAACTCTGTATCCACTGTCATGGGGATAATTGTAGGTATTCTCCTCTTGGTAAGCAAAACTATTTCTGTTTTAGATATCGCCAGCTTCAATCCATGATCATCAATCCACGTTTTTATTCTCCTCATCGCCGGTTGAGCCTATATTGGGCCAATTCGGCACCTCGAGCCATAATAACCATGGCTATGTCGTCCGCATAACCCACCAAGGATACACCCTCTGGTACTTCAAGCCGCAGCAAGCCGTCATACAGGACATTCCACAGATCTGGACCTAGAATCGAACCCTGTGCTACTCCAGCGGTGATCGCTTTCCTTTTAACTCCATTCATAGTATCGTACAACAAGTTTCTGTTCTTCAGGTAGTCATTCATCATTATCAATAGGTAACTTGGGATCTCAAAACCCCTCCGAAGCGCCCTTAGTATGTCCTCCCATCTCGCTGAGTTAAACGCATTCTTAACGTCGAGAGTAACGAGAAATACCAATGATCTTGCTTGGTGATTTGCTTTCTCCGCTCTTTCCACTGCGTTGGCTACTTCAGTAATAGCGTTGATGGATGAGTGACCTTTCCGAAAGCCATGCTGCCTAGGAGAGAGTCCACCCACCGCTTGAATGGCTGAGTCCAACCGTAGTTTCAACAGTTTTTCAAAAAGCTTACCCATCGTGTCAAGCTTGCAGATAGGCCTATATGTTGAGGGACAGTCAGGATTCCCTCCCTTACCCTTTTCGATCAACACGAGTTGGGCTACCTTCCAACGTACTGGGAACACTCCCGCTACCAGGCAATTATTGTATAGAGTGAGCAGTAGCTGTGGGCAACCGCCGACCACCTGTTTCAACACTTCGACGGGAATGCCATCTGGTCCCGGAGCCTTCTTATTTTTTAGAGATGCTACCGCACTGGACAGATCCTCCTCTGTAAATGCGGGAACAATACCGACCTGCGCAGGAATATCCTCCTCAGTCCTCAATGCATGTGTTGGGAAAAGCGTGTTCACGATGTTTTCCATCACCTTTGCATCCATCGAGCTGCATAAGTTTGTCCAATCTGTTATTGACTATTTTGTAGCATTTGCCCCATGGGTCGTCATCTACCTCGCGGCAGATATCTTGCCAACAATGAGTCTTACTAGACTTTATTGCTATGCCAAGCTCTTTCTTTGCATCCCTGTACTCAACTGATCTGCTCGCAGCATCGCTTCTGTTTTGTGCTCGTTGTGCCCTTCGTCTGAGTTTCAGGGCTTTCTTCCTGAGTTCTGCTATTTCGTCCGTCCACCAGTATGCCTAACGTCTTCCACTCCACTGTTTTCTCCAAGGCATTGCTGCATCGCAGGCTCGCTGAATAAGCTGAACGATCTCATCAACCTTAGCCTCGATTTCATTCCTGGTTGTATTGCTCTGCGAAACTGGACGAACATTTCTCAGGTTTGCCTCCAAAAATGTAACGAGTTTTTCTCCTTCCAACTTACTCGTGATCCAACCACGTGATTTCCGGGTACTCTTTCGATTCACTGATCTTTCATCGAGTACCTGAAACGTGATGTAATTATGGTCACTCCCCGTGAAGTCCTCTATCACCTTCCAGTTTACTGCGTTTGATGCCAGTCTTGACGATGCAAATGATATGTCAGGGATAGAATATCCAAAACCGGGTCTTCTATATGTCGGGACTAAGTCACTGTTCAACACGTTTAGGTCAAGTCTCGCTGACATCTCCATAACCAGCTTCCCTCTGGAGTCCTGCTGTGGCATACCCCATTCCAATGCGCGCGCATTAAAGTCGCCGGCTACCACTATTTCCCCCGCTGTGTCACGAAGTGCATCCTCAAGTTTATTAAGCTTAGAACGGAAGTCCCCGATTGCGTCATTTGGTGAGAGGTATACACTAAAGATGGTAGTGCCTCGAATTCTAACCCAAACATAGCCATTACCTGCGCCATGATCGTCTATGCAAATAGTCCGAACGTCAACCACCCATATTGCAGCAGTACCCAGGCGGTCTGGAAACCAGTTTCTTGGATTCCTGTCCCGGTATTGCTCACATTACAAATTAACCAATTACAAATATATGTATTATATTACAAATTAACCAATTTATAATTTCAGATGAAAACTTATTCAATTTATTACAGCCTACGGCTAAGAGCAATTATTTCATTAACAGATTTTGTTTTTAGGAAACATTTGCTGATACACCTGAATGGGAACACACTGGAGTTGATGATAAGAAATTACAGAATGCAGAGCAGCTTTTTAAAATTGAGATTGTCTTGTGCTAACATTAGTTGAATATTGACTACCGGAAAACTGGTTCAAATCTATCATTACTAACATGCCTTTCCTTTCCTTACACCATAAAAAAAATCCACTAACTATCGATCGCTTAGGTGGCTGTTACCGGGTCGAGTCTGTCATAACTAACAAATTCCATCCACTCCATCGGTTTTGTTATATGTAACACTGGTGTACGTTGGTGTCCTGCATTCCGGGAGTTCCTGGTTAGTCCTTGGCCGTACACTCTAATCAATCAATCAATCAAGGGATGCATCTAGTGTATTATTAATAATTTTAATTAGTAAATACTCATCCAAAAGCATCCTCCTAATTACAAGTGACTGCATATCAAATATACCAAGTCTTAACTTATAGGTCAATTTTAAAGTAGTGGGTACAAATTTGAAACATAAAAATATAGTACATTTTTTTTTGAATTCT
Source organism: Tipula confusa (assembly GCA_963556175.1). Lineage (NCBI taxonomy): Eukaryota > Metazoa > Arthropoda > Insecta > Diptera > Tipulidae > Tipula > Tipula confusa. The sequence continues at coordinate 3,640,060 of OY744478.1, forward strand.
CTTAATTTTTGATATCCAAAGTTCATAGAAAGGATTCCAGATTTGACATCCATACTCTAGGATACTACGCACTAAATGATTGAATAAAATTATTAAAACAGTAGGAGAATTAAATTCTCTACCCCGCTTAAATAAAGGGTGGGCCATCTATCAGTTTAAATTTGAACCACCGGTTATTTCGAATCTGGTAATACTTATGTCATTCTTTTCTGTCACAAAATTTAGTATATTATCTCCACTGAACGAAATGAATCGATTTACGCTTGAGCAACGTTGGGATTTATTGGAAATTTATTTATCGGAAATTGCACGAAAATGTCGTGCAAATTTTGGTCGCAGAAAAGGACCAACAGTGCCTGGGATACGCAAGTTTATTGTTAAAGTTCGTGAAACTGGTTTCATTGTTGATGCGCCAAGACGAAAATATCGAAGCTGTGGCTGAGAGTGTGCGTGAGAATCCATCAACATCAACTCGTCATCGTTCTCAAGAATTGAACATTTCATGTACCAGTTTACGTCGAATTTTGCGAAATATCTCGGTATGACGCCTTACAAAGTTCAATTGGTTCAAGAGTTGAAGCCGCATGATCATTCGCTTCGTTTTCACTTCGCTAGATGGGCCAACGAGAAACTGCACCGATTTTTTTGCGCCCGCTCTTCATGGTATTGATGTGAACGATGTTTGGCTTCAACGGGATGGTGCAACTTGCTACACATCTCATGCCACAATTGATTTATTGCGTCAAAAGTTTGATGGTTGTTTAATTAGCCGAAATGGTGACGTCAATTGACCGGCAAGAAGCTGTGATTTGGACTATTTTCTGTGGGGCGCTGTTAAAGACAAGTTCACTCGAAAAAGTGCTCGAAAATTGGTCCGATCGAATGGGATACTGTAAGGCCAGCCTCGGCAGCCATATGAATGAAATAATATTCCATCTTTAACCGGAACAATTGTACTTCACAACAAAAAAATTTCGCAAAATTTCAAACTGTTTTTGTTTTATTGCATTTTTAAATTTAAACTTTTAAATGGCCCACCCGTTATAAAACCAAGAACTCTATACGCTTTACTGCATATACCTTCAATATGAACATCAAACTTCAGCTTATCATCAATAATTATTCCAAGATCATTTACTGAACTAATCTTATTCAGTACAACTCCATTAACATTATAATTAAAAACCAATTTATTTACTTCTCTTTTTCTGGTAAATGATATTGCCATATATTTACTAATATTTAAATGCAAGTCATTGATCCAGCACTATTGACATACCATACAAGTATCATTTTGCAATGCTAATGCGTCAGACAAGTTACCAATTTCACTATAAATGTTTAAGTCATCTGCATATAGAAGGCAATTACATTTAATAATATCTAATAAGTCATTAATAAAGATTAGGAAGAGAAGTGGGACCAAAATTGATCCCTGCGGAATACCAGATGAAGGTGTTAAGCTCGAAGATTTATGATTATTAAACAACACATATTGCTCTCTATTTGACAGATAAGAATAAAAAAATGCAACATCTGATTGAAATAATCCAAGAGACCTAAGTTTAATACATAATTTGGAATGATTTACTTTATCAAACGCTTTACTGAAATCAGTATACAGTCGACTTGTCGATTACCGTCAACAGAACCAACAACAAAATCAGTAAATTCAATTAAGTTGGTCAAAGTAGATCTTTGTGGATAAAAACCATGCTGTTTCTGAGAAATTGAATTTCGAACAAGATTGAATAATTTATTATAAAACATTTTCTCAAATATTTTGGCAAAAGAATTCAAAATAGAAATCAATATCAGCTTGATCGACGTATGTGAAGATTGTCTTAAACTTTCCTAAACCAACAACAACAATATTTGGTGTTAGAGTGTATGAGTAATAATGTATATTATTTAATTGAATGATAAACATTTAGGCGGAGTTTGAATATTATAAATAATTAAAAATTTTAGAAATACATAAAGTATATGATTTCCATTCACTGTTTGTATATAAAGGAAAAGCTACAATACTTGGGATGAACATTTTCATATTGCGATAGATGTTTTCTAATCGAAAAACATAATTTTCTTTTAAAATCTAGGGGAACAGAGTGTCTAGTATTCAACTATCTGATGGTATCTATTCATAGTTTACTCAAAAAATCAGATTTTCATGAATTTTTTCCGGATAATCCGGAAAAGTTACAATACTTGGGATGCACATTTTCAATAGATATTGCAATAGATGTTTTCTAATCGAAAAACATAATTTTCTTTTAAAATCTAGGGGAACAGAGTGTCCGGATTATCAGGAAAAAATTCATGAAAATCTGATTTTTTGAGTAAACTATGAATAGATACCATCAGATAGTTGAATACTAGACACTCTGTTCCCCTAGATTTTAAAAGAAAATTATGTTTTTCGATTAGAAAACATCTATCGCAATATGAAAATGTTCATCCCAAGTATTGTAGCTTTTCCTTTATATACAAACAGTGAATGGAAATCATATACTTTATGTATTTCTAAAATTTTTAATTATTTATAATATTCAAACTCCGCCTAAATGTTTATCATTCAATTAAATAATATTCATTATTACTCATACACTCTAACACCAAATATTGTTGTTGTTGGTTTAGGAAAGTTTAGGACAATCTTCACATACGTCTTGATCGCCCTTTTATAAAATAGGGATAATATGAACTACTTCCATTTATCTGGAAAACACGATGTTTTTATTGCAAAATTGAAAATTATTCGACAAGGTTAAAACGGATTGAGGTGTGAGGTATAAGTATCATTAAAACGACACCAGTAGGATCCGCACCCCGATGGCGTTAACAGAATTCTTCCATTAGAGGCCTTGCTGCGGTGTAGTAGCCATCTAGAGCTCAGGAGCAGATGGGGGTGGGGTGTGCAAGGCATAATGGAAGCTGTAATAACCGCAGGGATTAGAAAAGATGGGAAGGCGGGGTTCACTCATCAAATCTCGGCACGCAACCGGACTTGTAACCATCACATCACGAAAAATCACAAAATAAATATTTTTAATTTGACAATTTTAATTAAATAAAATAAATAAACAAAACAATGTAGGGGCAATGAGCAGGTATACAACACAAAAAAAAAAATTTAAAATAATTAAAAAAAAAAATTCAGGGGTGGACACATATAAATAAGTTTGACACAGGGGAACGAGCACAACAAGTCGCTCGTTACAGCGTGGGGACGACCCACACCCTGAGAAGTCTCACAGCCAGGCATAAAAAAATTAAAGAAACAAAATAAAAAAAATATTCATATAATAAAAAAAAAGGTGATGTGATGATCACTTGCCACGGTTGCTCGATTTTGCCGAGCTTGACAAGTGAATCAATAACCGAGCAAGCTCCCGCCGTTTTTAGGAAAAGGATAAGCTGAAAGAAAAGATACAAAAGGAATTAACCAGCACGCGACCGTACGTCGACATCGATCAGGAGACACTCTGAAATCAACGCACCATTGCAGAAGCAGCAGTGCTCCTTGATCGACGTCGAGGACAGATCGCATTGCTTGTCACTAAATGGAAAATGGAAAGGGTGGAAATAAACATGTGAGTGGATCGTGCCCGACATCGTTCAGGAGATACTCTAAAATAAACGCTCCATGGCGGAAGCAATAGTGTTCCATGAACGACGTCGAGGAAAATCCGCCCACACGTTATATAGAAAAATAGGATAATAACACAAAAATCAGTAACTAACCCTTGTGTGCCAAACATTTGATTCAACATATCATACTATATGGATGCAAATGCGCATATGGGTTAGTTACAAAAAAATTGAAAATTTGAAGAGAAAAAAACCAGCTTCTAAAATAACAACATAAAAATGATACGGAAAAAAAATTACAACTGAAAAAAAAAATTAATTTGAATATGTAAGTACGCAAAAAAAATTGAATAAAAGTAAACTAGAAATATAATGGTTAACCCATGCGTGCCTAGCATTTGATTCAACGTCTATAAAATACGGATGCAAATGCGAGCATAGGTTATCAAAAAAAATAAATGAAAAGCAAAAACAAAAATTGAAAAATGAATTTTGAAGAAAAAACGGGAAAGTAAAAGGCCCTACACACGATCCAATTTGGTCGGACGGTTGGTCCAACTTGGTTGGCAATTGGTACGTGTGGATTCATGTTGGTTAAAATCAAATTGGTCGGGCATGTTGGATGGAAATTTCCAACCAACCGACCGACCAACCAACCAAATTGGATCGTGTGTATTGTTGTTGGATGATATTATTTTAGTCTATAGTAAAACATAAGCGAAAACGAGAAAGTAGTCAACATATAAAATATTTTTTGTTGTTAATTTTCTTAAACATACACAAAATAAAACCAAATTGGATCGTCTGGTGTCAACATACCAACAAAATTGAATCGTGTGTATATACAACCAATTTGGTTGTACCAACATACCAATTTGGTTGGACCAACCAAATTGGATCGTGTGTAGGGCCTTTAATAGTTAACCCATACGTGCCTAACATTTGATTCAATGAATATAATATACAGATGCAAATGCGCGCATGGGCTAACTGAAAAAAATAAATAAAATGCAAAAAAAAGCAAAATATACGAATATAACTGCAAAAAAAAAATAAAAAAACAATACACGCGAAAAAAAATTAACTCAATCAAATATAATAATAAACGGAATTAGGATGGGATGAGAAAGGTAAAATAGACATGTGTTTGGGCGCCACTATAACGAATCGAGGTGCGAGTCCTATAAGTGTAGCCGTCTAGAGCTCAAGAGCAGATGAGGGTGGGTGTGCAAGGCATAATGGAAGCTGGAATAACCGCGGGGATTAGAAAAGATGGGAAGGCGGATTTCACTCGATAAATCTCGGCACGCAACCGGACTTGTAACCATCACATCACGAAAAATCCCAAAATAAATATTTTTAATTTGACAATTTTTGACAATAAACAAAAAAAAAATATACGAAATGATTTTGAGAAGAAATACAACAATAAAATCTTAAATAACTTAACTAAATTCATAAAAAAAACAAACTTAAATAACAATAATTTTTGCACACACACACATACACACACAAAATAAATATAAATATAATAAATAAATAAAATTATAAACTTAACTAAATTTGTTTGGCCATTAATGTTGTTGTACCAGATGATGACCAATATGCCTATGATCATTCTCGTTTTCCTCATGTTTATGTTGACCTCAACGTAATTATCATAAGGCATAAGGTATTTCCAGTTTTTTTGTTGAAAAATTGTTGTACGTCGCATATTAATTGGGTGCCATCTTTGAAAATTTTAGATATTTCTAGTTTGGTCACTTGATTGTTGCGCTCGTTTCGTAACGATGCTGCCTATTGATTGTAAATTCGTGGCAACAAATTTGGATTCATCAAGCTGTGTTGACGTTGGATACGAGTAGCATACAATTGTTTTGGATATAATGTATCCGAATGCATATTGTAATGGTTCATCACCGAGATTCAATAATGATGGTAGCCACATTTTATTGGTTTATAATTTCACTATACATACACGGTTTAAACACAGTTAACAATTTTTTTTTTCTTAATTAATATTTTTGTGAATTACTTTAAACACGTTTTAAGTTTTGTTTTATTCTCAAAATTTCTGAATCCATTCCCCGAATGACACAGAACACGACTTTATATACCTACTCATTACCCGTTACTTATTTTATAAACAAACAATGTAGGGGCAATGAGCAGGTATACAACATAAACAAAATAAATTTTAAAATAATTTAAACAAAAAAAAAATCAGGGATGGACACATATAAATAAGTTTGACACAGGGGAACCAGCACAACAAGTCGCTCGTTACAAGGTCTGTAAAGAATATCTTTTAATTCTTTAACAAAATAATTAGGCATTAAGTCGGGTCTTGCACCTTTATTGATATTAAGGTTATCAAGTACACTAATTACATCAAAAAGAACAATATAAGTCTGAAACTACATCTGTACTACTTACTATATAGTTCCAATTAGTAGTAACTTTACCACTATAGACACCTTGAAATTGTTCTGCAAAAAGAATTCCAATTGTGGATGGATCAGATGAACAACACTGATTGAGAAACATTGAACAAGGAAAGGTCGATTTATTTTTTAATGAATTATTATATTTCCAGAACTTCTTAGGATCATATTTAATTTGATATTCGAGAGACTTTAAATATTTTTTAAAGCCTCGCTTCATTTCAATGTCAACTGAACTTCTCAATCTCTAAAAAAGCACACATAAGTAGTTATTATAAATACGCAGCCTTCTACGAATTTTATTTTTTATTTTTTCACTTAGAAGTGCTGTATTTGTTTACAGAAGTCAATAATATATCATAAAAAATATCGGCCGTTTCATTGACATTCGTACAATCAAATAATGACAAATTCCAATCTACATTTTTTTAAGTCCCTTAAATGCAATCATACCGTAGCTTACGAAAATAAATCAAAGAACTAAGGTTAATTGATTGGAATTTAATTTTGTTTAATCGAATATTGACTAGAACGGATCAATTTTTGAAAGGACATGCAAACTTGGAATTACTTCAACTTGCTTAAATCCAAGGCTACTCAAAACCAAATCCAATATTTTATTTTGATGGTTTTTAACTAAATTGAGTTGATATAATCCAGAAACTTCCAACATATTAATTAAATATTCAGCAGCCCTGCCTCCATTATTCAACGCAACGATTGTCGGGGGGGTGAAGTCCTAGATTCAGACCTCCTTGTGGTGCTCCATGGGTTACGCTAAATGAATCAGGTGGTGTAGTGGTGACCGGCAGGGGAAATCCTGTTTATAGTCATGGACACTACATGTCAGGGCGAGTCATTGGCGCCTCAAAACCAATACCAAATCAGCGTCTGTTCTCCAGGTTAGGTGAGGCTGAAGCGGGTGTCTGTCTTATATCAAGTGGCTCGCTATATTAATGTGTTCAAGGTAGGACTGGATGCCTTAAGATTCTCTCCTGTACGTGGCCCACACACGTAACAAGCGGTGTTAAAATGATTTTTCTATAGGAGCGCTTGTTTAAAATATGGATTCGTCAGCTTCACGTTTTTATTTCTTATTCAATTTTATTATAAAATTAATAATGGTGATAAAATGAGAGAAAAAGAGAGAGCTACAAATTATCGTATTTTTCTGTTGCTCGATTTAATTATAATAGCACTACTTATATTTATAATAGCTCTTTAATGTTCAGCTCCTATTTTCACAATGTCCATATTTTTTCTATTTTTTTACTTCTAAACATATATTTAAAAACATAAGAATCCAGTGTTGAATAATAATAGATATGCTATCTGTTATTTATCTTTGCAACATCGTCCCCCGCTGTATGATGAAACAATTCATCATACATCCTTTAAACGGTTATTTACGTCCAACGCTGCAATATTGGTAACTGGTCTAGTATATATGTTATCCCTTTAACTTCCACGCGCGCCTGACGAACCTGTCTGTCCTTTACTAAAATTACTTCTTTGACTGTTCCCATCGGCCAGGAATTTCTTGGATTGTTCTCGTCAATAATCAGAACAACATCACCTTTTTTGATTGGGTCTACCCTTTGATACCATTTTGTGCCATTTGTTAAGATGGGTGCATATTCCCGTAACCACCGCTTCCAGAAATGATCTGCTACTTGCTGGGAAATTTCCCACTGTTTACGAAGCAGCATTAATCGATCATCAAATCTTCCGGCTGGCTTAACACCACTCGATGAACCAAGTAGAAAATGATTTGGTATTATAGCTTCTGGCGACTCTGGATAATTGGTATATTGGTAAGTGGTTGCGAGTTTATAATTAACAACTTCCAGTAAGCATGTGCGTAGTATGTGCGTAGGTAGAACACATAATAGGTTTGTTTTTACTCGAAGGCGCTCGAGGGGTTGAAACGCCATTTAATATCCATGAACCTTCATAGCGTCATCACTGATTTCAGATAAAGCTTTGTTTAATTCGTTTTTTGATCCATGGAAATTAGTCTCGTTGTCACATTGCACCTCTCTTGGCGTACCTCTTATAGATATAAAATTCCTGAGTGCCATTATAAATGAATCAGTTGATAAGCTATGTGCAATCTTAACATGCACAACGCGGGCCGTCATACAAGTAAACAATGCACCATATCTTTTCTCTTGACGTCGTCCGATAGCAACCGTCATTGGTCCGAAAAAATTCACACCCACCAAAAATGAACGACAAAAATGAACGAGCGAATAAACGTTTCTAATCGAGATGGTGGTAACCCCGCCATCTCTGGCGGATTTGGTTTGGCAGCCTCATTTCTACACTTCTGGCAGAACTTTTGACGAACTTCGTTGATTACGGTTTCATGATTTCTATGAAGATACTTCTGATGATAATGTTCGACCAGTAGACGCGCAATTGAGTTTTTCTTTCCGAGTATAATTAGTCGTTTTTGATATTTAGTCACATTTGGTAATGCGTCGATTCTACCCCGGATTCTCAATACATTGTCTTCATCCAGGTACGGAGACAGCTGATAAATTTTGCTGTTAGATGCCACATTTCCTCTTGGGTTGGTGAGTAAGAATCTCATATTTATAATCATCCCACTGTGCTCTCCGTATAATTTCGATTTCTGATTTTTTATTTCATTGCACAATAGTGCACCACCAATTTTTTCATTCTTCCTGATGCACGTCATCCAATTGTTTTTGGCTCTTTGTACATATGCATTTACTCCTATAAATTTATTCCAATTGGAATATTTGCTGATTACTACTATTACATGCGACTTGAGATTCTCGATATTTACGATCATAGTATGTATTCTTAATTCTTCAATGGTCGGGGTTTGAGTGTTGAATGATTTGCCTGGCCATTCAGTTTCATCGTTATATAGAAAAGTTGGTCTTTGAAACCAAAGCGCCTCACTTGACATATCCGGTAAATTTGACCATTTGGTCGCCTTAACAAAAGCAAAATGAGCAACATTTTTAAGTAGATTAGAAAGAACGATAGTAGTCCCTATGGATCGTACACGCTCATTAAAATAGACAAAACTTCTCTCTTAGTTGGTCTTTTCATACCGTTGAAGATATCCACGTTAAATCTACCGAGATTTACTTGGTATTGAAATGTATCTGAATTAGGGTTCCACCAGATACCTAGAACTTTCTCCAACCTTAGTGGATCATCAATGTCCATGTTTACTCCCGCTGAAAGAACTGTCTCACCTAATTCCCCTACAACAAACTGCGAATTGGATGCCCAGCCACGTACTTCAATTCCTGCCTGTTAAAACTATCTAAGAAATCATCTACATAATGATTATCAATGATACCTTTGACAGCGCGTGGATACTTATCCTCAAACATACGTGCATTTGTATTCTTAACAAATTGTGCCATTACTAGTGAGCATGCGATGCCGAAAGTCATGACATTCATTATATATTGGTCAGGATTATCCCGGTCCGTTTCATTCGGCCAAAGATATCTTTGCCCATTTCTATCCTCGGGTCTAATCATCACCTGATGATACATTTCTTTAATATCGGCACAAACTGCCACACGGCCCTCACGAAACTGGTACTGAATGGCAAGAAGTGATGTCAGCATGTCAGGTCCTTTCAGCAAAAAGTCATTGAGTGATACTCCGCTAACTTTTGCAGCGGCATCCCATACCAAACGTAACTTGTCCGGTTTGTTATGGTTACTTACAGTAAATACTGACAAAAACCACGTCCGTGATGTCTGACGCTCTTCAGTTTTCTCCAACTTTCGAGCGTACCCCATTTGAATATAATGTTGTAGTTGTTTCTCGAACCTCTCTTTGAAGCTCTTATCCTTGCTCATTTTTTACTCTAAACCTTGAAACCGTTGCACTGCCATGTTATAGGTATTTGGAAATTCGAACTCGTTATTCTTCCATAACATACCAATTCCGTACCTGTTGCCTTTCTTTTGAATAGTGTTTTCCATAATTTCGATTGCTCTTTTTTCTTCTCCTGACAATGATTTATACGGTGGAGTTATTCCCACATTTTCGAGAGCAAAAAACCGCTTAACCTCCTGATGTTAGGTCATCATTTTTATCTTCGTAATGGTGTAAGCCCGTTCTTATAACCTCCTGTTCACCAAGCAAAGGTCCACAAACAACCCATTCTAATTTCGTTAGTGTTGCAATTGGTTGGTTAAAATCTCCTCCAATTAATTTATGGGTGGCAATCAAGTACGATTAGTCAAGACCAATAAGAATCTTTGGTTTAACGTCGACGTAGTTTTTAAATGGTACGTTTTGAAGATACGGATAAATTTCAGAAATTTGTTATTTTATCAAGGTTTGTGATGGCAAATTCTGCGCTTTCACCGTACGTACTCCGCACATTTTATATGTTTGCTTGTCCACTCCAGAAATTGAAATGTTTATGTATTTCGAATTTCCCTCAATTCTCAAATTATTTCCCGTCCACTTTATGTGCAGATCACTAGTTGGCCCATCGAGCCCCAACTCATCTGCTACATCTTCGTCAACGTGTTCCGGATGAGCCGACATCCAAGAAAGCATAGGTTTCAATTGACTTGGCTCCGTTGTGTAGAGTTACTGGCACAATCCTAAAATATATCTCTTTACGAACTCTGTGTGGCAGGTTTGTAAGTTGGAAGGTCCATGAATGGCTTTATGGTCCATCAGTGTTTGGCATATCTTTCTTTTTATCCCATCGTTTCTTAATTGATAATACTTTAACGATTGCATTGATCAACTTCATGATAGCTATCGTCGCATGATAAGCATTGGTTTTGGTTTTCGTTCTCGGCTTCTGTGCGTATGCAACGTCGGTGGTATGTACTAATATTGTCGGTTGATGACGGTAATTTAAACCTGAGCTGTTATTTGGGTTAACTCGTCCTTTTTTATTTGCCGCCTTAAATCCCGATACCACAGCCAATTCGGTTGCATGATCAGCTAAATATGACAGGAAATTTTTCAACGCTGCTAAATTGTATTCTTCGTTATGGCGTCGTCTATATCGCGTCCATTTCAGTTGTAATGCCAGTGACATTTTTCGCAGTACCTTGTGAAACATCACAGGGTTATTAATATGATCATTGGCATCCGAAGCCTCAATTTTTGAAATAAGACTTCTTACGGCCGAAGAATATTTTATAATGGATAACATGTCAGAAATATCAGGTGATGGTAGTACCCACAGACGTTCTAAAGCTGCATGGATAATCACATCGGGACGCCCGTATATCTGTTTCAAAGTGCGCATGACGATCTTCTACTAGCTCCAAAGCTTTTCCCTTAAGGGCCTCTCGAAGCCGAACTAGATTTTGTGAGGCGGACAATTTCAACTCTTCCGTTGATGTCTGGAACGCGTGATAAAATAAAGGCTAATACTTTACATCTCCATTAAAAAACGGTAATCTCCTAGGCACAGCATTTCGTGACATAATGTGATCTGCAGTTTGTTCTGCCATTCTTGTGATTTGATTTTTATCGAAGTCAACTTTTGATTCCCCTTGTGTCATTTGAACTTTAGAAATGGATGTGGGTACTTCCTTATTTCTACACTATTCATATCCTTTGTGTGACGGTTGCCTCATCATGATTGCCTTGTCACTGGGACCGTGCATTAATTCACGTTCGTTGGTCACATTAACTGATTCGTTTACTTTCTCGGGGATATCGACGTTGCCTTTTAATAATAGTTTGTATTTATTTTTGATATATTCCACCTGTGCGTTGTACAGTTCCTCATATTCTAGAAGCTGTACTTCCCGATGTTTTATTTTTGACACCGTGGTTGTTGATTTTGATATATCGGATGACGCTTTTGATAAGATGGAACTTTTCTTCGCCTTTTGTTGATGGAAGTCTTTTGTTGATGGAAGTCATCAATAACATACCGCACCGTGACATTAAAATCATCGTGGGCGACTTTAACGCAAAAATCGGGAGGAGTGCAGAAAATACATCGTACATCGGTCCTGACAGCCTGCACCTAACTAGTAACAACAACGGCCAATGCGTCACCGACCTGGCAATAACGTACAACTTAGTTGTATCATGTACGTTTTTCCCACACAAGAGAATCCACAAAGTAACATGGAGAACGAATGATGGAAGAACGGAAAACCAGATCGATCACGTCATGGTGTCTAAGAGACACTCCACCAGCATATCCGACGTCAGATCTTACAGAGGTGCAGACATGGACAGTGATCATGTGCTTGTCATATTTAAGTATAAGTGCAAACTGTCATCTACGTTCAACAGACAAGCACAAAAGACCGTTCGATGGAATATCGATGCATTAAAAGACCAAGCGTCACTGCAGAGTTACCAATCAACTGTCACTAATTATTAAGACCAGTCCAATAATAACGAAGAAGCTCCTCCTAACATCCAGGAGCAGTGGCACGCTATACAGTCAGCCATAATTACCGTGGTGCAAAGTTCCATCGGAAGAAGGCCTCCGAGGTCCCGCAATGTTTGGTTCGACGATCAATGCCGTAGGGTCGTCGAAAATAAACGAAAGCTTCGTGAAAAATGGTTGGCTAGCAACACTAGAAGCACTCTAGCAGAATATCTCCGCGCTAGGAAAGCTACGACTAAATATCTTCGACAAAAGAAGCATAATCATATGAGAACTTACATCGAAAACATCAGCTTCCAAGCGGAAATAGGAAACTCAAGGGACTGTTTTGCTAACGCCAGAAATCTAACTAAAGACTTCCACCCAAGAAGTACAGCCATCAAAGACGGAAATGTAGAGCTGAGAACAAACGTGGCTGATGTTCTCTCAGTATGGCAAGTATGGCAAACCTACTTTCAAAATCTGCTAAATCGGAACGACGAAGTGACCCCCATTAGAGCAATAGCGCCTCCAGGCGAAGGGGTCCTTGTTGAATACCCCACAGTAGAGGAAGTAAATGCAGTTATTAGTAGATTAAAAAAATGGAAAGGCACCTGGTCTCGACGGAATTTCCACAGATACAATACAGACGTAATTTTAATCTGTTCATCACCATCTGTCATTCGGTAATAAATGTTTCCATTGTTGGCCCACACATACTTATATTTGTTGTTATTGTTTTTGTTTGAATAAGTACTGCTTTACTCTTAACAAGCAATATTTATTATCAACTATAGGCCAATTTCATTCCTCTCAGTATTTGGAAAAATAATTGAGAAGATAGCTTATTCCAGAATTACCAGTTTCTTAAATAAGACTAAATTTTTACATTACTATGTATCAATACGGATTTAGAAAATTTAAAAGAACGGAAAAAGCTTTATTGGAATTTACCAATTTTCTATATAAGGGTCTAGACCCGAGGTCCAACCCCAAAAACTATTATAAAAAAGATTATCTTGAATTTTACAAGTTGAAAAGTTTTATCTTTTTGTAGCAAAACATATAAAAAAAATGACAATACATGCTTAAAATTAGTTTATTATACTATGTTTTGGGTGGGTACTGGTCGAAACTGGATATTTTACAACTGGATTTGGCGAAACAGGATAATTCAAAACTGGATATTTTAAAACGAGATAAAGTACCAAACGAGATATTGTACAAAACTGGATATTTTAAAACGAGATAAGGTATAAAACGAGATATGGTACAAAACTGGATATTTCAAAACAGGATATTTCGAAATGTGATTTATATTTAAAATGATTTTTTAGGAAAGTTCTAGAATATGGCCAATTAGGGAGGAACTCGGTGAGTTCTTAACCAATTATCATGAAATTCTATATGTAGGACAGGAATGTAATTTTTCAAATTATTTGTTTGGAAAGTTCTGGAACATGGCCAGTTGGGAAGGAACTCGGTGAGTTCTTAACCGATTATGATGAAATTTGATATGTAGGATGAGAATGGGATTTTAAAATGATTTTTTGGAAAAGTTCTGAAATATGGTCAGTAAGGAGGGAACTCGGTGAGTTCTTAACTGATTATGATGAAATTCGATATGTAGGATGCAAATATTGATGAAAATTAATTAATTTTTCTCACATAGATTCTCTAAAGTGAAGAAAAGTTATATTAAGTAAAAGTATAAAAAATATATGAAGATAAATTTTACTGAAAGTAAACTAGATCAACTCAATGATTATTTTACTAAGATGAGAAAAGCAGCAATTAAAAGAAACCATTAAGTTAAGGAAAATTCTATCTCTCTGCTTAAAATTATTCAAGTATGAAACCTTACTGGCCGTATTCCAGAGGTTTTCCCAAAAAACGTTTTAAAATCAAATTTAATTATACAATTAAAGAAAAAAACATTAAGTGAAGGAAAATTCTATTTCTCTCCTTAGAAATATTCAAGTATGGAACCTTACTGGCCTTATTCTAGAACTTTCCCAACAAATAATTTTAAAATCTCATTTTCATCCTACATATCGAATTTCATCATAATCGGTTAAGAACAAGCCGAGTTCCTTCCTAATTCGCCATATTCCAGAACTTTCCCAAAAAATCATTTTTAAATCCCATTTTCATCCTACATATCGAATTTCATCATAACGTCGCATCTAAATAAAAGTATTACATTTGCAAATCGTCATTTTTCAGGAGAGAAGATTAAAGTTTTCAATGATAAATTAGATGTTATTTTTTTTAAATTAAATTATTTTAATACTTTATGAATTAAATTTTATTACAATATTGGTATACTATATATATATCATGGCTACTGCATTTTAATTTGTATTTTTATTTAAGAAAATTATAGTTTTCGAAAATGTAATATTATTCTATGGAAAATTTAAATAAACCACTATGACAAACTATGTTTGTAATACTCTCGCTCGTAAAAAAGTATATACCTATGTATAATATAATATTAAGAAATAAAGTTAATAGGAGATAAATAAAACTCATGTTTCATAAAGTGGTTAATAATTATTAACGAGTATATTGGTGTTCAAACCACAAAGTAAATTCTATCTTCCTTTGTTAAATTGTCGAATGTAACACAAACATCACAATGGTCCTTTTTTGGAACATGGAATCCTAAATTATAATTTTCATTGAATATATCACGGTATTGGCGTTCAGTTACATCGTGCGAAATAGATGCTTCATTCATTTTTTCGATACATTTGAACAATCGATACATTCTGGCAATATTTAAATCACTGGGCAGGTATTTTTTAGAGCTGTTGCTTCGACAATAATGCGAATCAATGGTAGGAAACGATTTTATATGTTCACATACTGCATCAAACATAGCCAATTTAACAGGATTTGTCTGCCTTTGATGGGTTCCTCGCTGGTCATATTCTAAAATTCCATTGCCAGACAATTTCTTTTTATAAGCAGTTGTAATTCATTGGCTGTTAATGGCCAAAGTATTTAGAAACATTAACTTACACACCTATAAACAAAATAAAAATTATTAAAAAATAAAAAAAATTTAACATAGCTTACTCTATGCTTATCTACTATTGTGCAATCATTCCAGATTGATAAAAAAAAAATTCGGTTTGGCTGACGATTTATCTTTGGAGATAATAAGGCTCTAGTTTTTTTCGTTTCTTCCGTATTGTGAACAATAAAATTCCACTGTCGATATCTATCAGCGAGATCCCAAAATTGTTTGAAATTGGTTTCCCTATCAGTTTGCGTTATTTTATCTGAGCATTTCATAGTGCAATTTACACAAGCTGGTCCCATTTCTCGTCCCTTAATTTGTTTACCCTTTGAATTAATATAAGAAATCCCCTTGTTGTACGAGTTTTTGGACATAACTGTTTGCCAAAGTTCCTGGTGTTTTTTGCGCTTTCTGACTACTAAAGGCCTTGGGATGGTATTTTCTTGAGAATTAACTGCAATGTTAAATTTCGGTGTAATGGGGCTCCATGCTAGGTTTTCAGGGTCTGATGTTTCTGACGGCTGCGGTGTTCGTAACGTTTCTGGAGTTTGTGATGATTCACGTGATGATCGAATCGGTGTTAAATCATGGTGTGAGGCTTGTGTTGTGACAAATTGTAGAAAAGTTTTTTAAAAACAATTCTGTTAAATAAATATATTTTTTGTAACAAAAGCACTTACCAGAGCAAGGCTGAACTTCACTATCTGAATCTGATAATTCATTGTCTGCCGGCAGATATTCACTGCCGCTGTCACTGAAATCTATCCAAAATAAAATAAATCGTGAAGCCGCATTAAAAGTTTTCAACTGTCTGTATTTCATACCTGATCCCGATATATCAGATTTATTAATCTGTCCAAATGTCCCGTTATGTCCATCTTCCACTTCATTATCACATTGGCCTAAAACCTGAGTTGCTAAAAAAAAAAGTCGAAAACCCTTTTGATTATTCTGTTACTAAAAATCGTTTGTAATAGTCTTACCGGAATTTTCCTAAATTTTTTCCTGAGCTAATTTAACAATTTTTCGCGCTCTTGTAGACATTTTGCACATAACAACTTATGATGAGGTTACATGCTCGAACGAAAAATGAAAACTAAATTTTTAACCAACAAAAATTATCTGTCAAACTTTAGCGCCAAAATGTTATCTATTATTTTTCCAATTATTAATATTACATTATACTTTTATACAACAATACATTTGATTAATTGCACAGTAGAGTATTACAAGTTACGTTTAAGATACAAAGAAAATTTAAAAAAACCGAACATATCACTTTATTATATTGAACACAGAAAAATTTGGCGATCATATGTATCACAATAAACTTTATAATACAATAAAATGAAAATTTTCCATGCTAAACTAGTTCAAACTATCTTGTTTTAGATTTAAATGGAAATTTATTTACTTGATTTCAAAATAACAGTATAATATCTCATTTTTGAGGTCGAAGGCGGTGTTTGATATTCCTAAAAAAAATTTCATATACTAAGTCGATGTTGTAATACTTTTATTTGGATGCGACGATAATCGGTTTAGAACTCGCCGAGTTCCTCTCTAACTAGCCATATTCCAGAACTTTTCCAAAAAATCATTTTTAAATCTCATTTTCATCCCACATATCGAATTCCATCATAATCAGTTAAGAACTCGTTGAGTTCCTTTCTAACTGGCCATATTCCAGAACTTTCCCAAAAAATCATTTTAAGTTTAAATTACATGTTGAAATATCCTGTTTTGAAATATCCAGTTTTATACCATATCTCGTTTTGTACCTTATCTCGTTTTGAATTATCCAATTTTGAAATATCCAGTTTTGTACCATATCTCGTTTTGTACCTTATCTCGTATTGAAATATCCAGTTTTGTACCTTATCTCGTTTTGTCAAATCCTATTTTGAAATATACAGTTTTAAAATGTCCAGTTCTGAGCGGTTTCCATAAAATACCTATATTGGTTAATTGAGACCCGGAAGTGATACTTCAACAGGATAGTGTGGTTCTGAACGTGAAGAACAATTATTAGGAGGAAAAACGCGACAAACCAAACATTGTCTAAACAGATTGCTGACGACCGAGCGAAGGCGTGTTGCAGGCGGGATATCGGTGACGAAGTTAATTACGCTTAAGTAACCAGAGTAATTGATATGTCACCCATTTATTGTTAGGAGGTTGGCACTTGTTTTTTTTTGGTTGGAGTTTTTCTTTTTATTCTGTGCAGCTCGGATTCGGACCGGAGCTTTGTGGCCGCATCTGAGGAAACTGACGTCGCAGCAGGAGAAAGGGGAACATCAACTAATTCATTTTTATTTGTTCATAAAGTTTTGTTTAATGTAGCTGTAACATTTTGGGTCATTTGGTTAGTTAACTCAATAAATTTGTGTTGTTAAAATATTAGTTTAATTGATCAGGGAGTGATGCAGTGCTGAGTGATGTGTGTGTGTTGATTAGTTTCAAAATGTGATAGCAGCTAATTAAGCCTCCCTCGGGTCTAGACCAAATTAGATCCACCCCTATAGACTGAGGTTTAGCCGGCATAAGCTGCAGGTCGAGGACGAGGATATATATTCTGTTTACGAACATCGTAACAAGTAAATCATCGTAATAAGGTCGCTGACGACCTTATGTTTCTGTACAATCACCATAACCGCTGTATAAATATTCAATATATGAATTCGGATTTATGCTTAGTAAAGGAATGGTGCTTTGCTCATTCCATGTTCTTGAGCTCAAAAGCGAAAGGTATGTTTTTCAAATTGAATGACAAAACGTCATAGCTCCTGACATTATTTGTCATGCTGTACATTGTGATCAAGTTGCTTGTCTAGTTACTTGCTTTAAAATTGAATTCGTCAATCTTTCAAATATCTTGGCTTATCAACTCAATGCTTTGGAAGAATCATATTAATTCTATCCGTAATTATCTGGCATTACTGATTAGTAATATCTACATCTTATGACTAGTATGCCCTGTAGCTGTTTTAACAAATATATATTTTGCTATTTTCGATTCAAAGTTATCTTATGAACTAGTAAGCTGGAGGGAACTTATTATGCAAGAATTTACCCTCTTATTATGGCACAAAAACACGTTATAAGAACTATTCTTAATGTTTCGCGTTTATCTGCATCGTGGCATTTATTTCAGGGTCTAGAGATTCTTCCTTTGAGGTATTTATGTGCTCAAAACGATGAAGGCTTTTTTCAGTTCCAACGTTGATCGGTTGAATGTCAGTACTGGTTGAAATTTAAGAAATAAACAGTGTTTTCGGCTTCAAAGGTTTACAACAACTAGTTTTCAAAATTCATTTTTAATTTTGGCTCCTCAAAATCTTTAATAATCTTCTTGTTGATTTGAAAATTTGTAGTAAACTTAATCCA
Source organism: Tipula confusa (assembly GCA_963556175.1). Taxonomy (NCBI): domain Eukaryota; kingdom Metazoa; phylum Arthropoda; class Insecta; order Diptera; family Tipulidae; genus Tipula; species Tipula confusa. The sequence goes on from OY744478.1 coordinate 3,658,877, forward strand.
TTCAAATCTGGATTAAAAAAATTTTTATTCCACGTTTCAAATGTGGATGATTTGATGCATTTTCAAGTGTAGTTAATTTTTAAATTTGTCAATGTTTTTTTTATATTTTTGAATTTTTATCAAATGTTGTTTGTTTTGGAACCCTGGAATCTTTTCTGGGGCCGAATCTCTCCCAACTCTTTCGCAAAATTAATTTTTAACGTCCTACCAAATACTATATATTACTAAGACGTGTCATACCATATAAAAAAAAATACGAAAAAAAAAACTCTAATTTCGATTTTGGGTATTAACTTTCCGTAAAGTAGAACGTCACAAACCAATGTAAAGAAATAAAATTCTATAATTTTGTTTTGTTTTATCATTTTTCAGAAGTTTTACTGTAAAAAACAAAAACAATTTTTATTTTTGTTTTATGCTCTCATGCTACGTCTATATGATTATTTAGTTTAGTTTATGGTCCTACCATGGGGGTGAGTAAAGGAGGCAGAAGAGACGTCACACCATTCATAAACAACGCCTCATGACGTTCTTCTAAGAAGAAAATGTACAAAACATGAAAAATAATGAGAACCTCCCCCCGGTATGCTAGTATACCTTATCCAGCAGCCATGGAAACTGGCTAGGATTCAATGGCCCAATCATTCATTAATCTGAAACCAAAATGATTACAGAAACGAATACTATTACAAATAACAACACAAACCGGACACCAACACAAATATCGACCCTTGGCTTATCGTACACGGAAACTGGAGAACATCAGAACTCTTACAGAAACATCAAAGCTAGCTAACAAGTAGAGAAGGAAATGAAACGTTATAACATCAAGATTCTCGGCCTCAGAAGTCAGATGAAAAATCAGTGGAGAAATAAACACGAGCAATGGATATTATATGATTATTCTCTGGTAGAGACGACACACATGAACATGGAAGGCGTGGGCATATTACAACAAATAAAGCAAAGAAAGCATTAATGGCAGCCAGTTAACAGCAGAACTATAGTGGCAAGGTTCCATTCAAAACCCCAACAGAAGATACAACAAAAGATGAGTTCTACGAGCAGTTACAAGTCACAATAGCAAGAACGCACAGAAATGACGTCAAAATCATACAAAAATTGGTACAGATTGATATAAAAATTGGTAAAATTGGTAATTCAAAAATTGGTACAGATGATACAGATAAGCCAGCAGCTGTGAAACATTCGAAGACAAATAGGAGGAAATTTAACCCAAATAGATTGAGAGACACTGAAGCAAGAAACACTTTCAATGGAACGCTCCAACTCAATCTCCAGTCTGAAGCCACCCGTATAGAAGAAAGATGGAAAAACAGAAGAAGCCTACATCAAGACTGCCACGGATGTACTCGGCTACAGAGAATACAATCAAAAACCTTGGATCTTTCATGGCAGAAAGTTGAGGAACGCCGTCAATTTAAGTTGCAAATGTGCCAACATAACACGGAAGAGGTGAAACGTAGATACGAGGAAACAGTGCGTCAAGTAAAAAAGATGGCAAGGAATGATCGAAGGAAATATACAGAAAGCATTCTTAAAGCTGCTGAAGAGGCAGCAGCAATCCAAAATATGCGAGCACTACACCAGTGTGTAAGAAAGCCGACTCCATCATCAATTGACATCAATAACGAAACAGGAAGTTAAAGATGTCATTAATAGTCTGAAGAACAATAAGGCCGCTGGAACAGACAATATAACCGCCGAAATATTCAAAGGAGATTCATCTACAACTGCGCAAGCATATTAACACCAATAATCCAAGAAGTCTGGAATTCTGGGAGAATTCCACTGAAATGGAAAGAAGGCTTGATAATTACAATACCCAAGAAAGGTGACCTAAGAGAATGTAGGAACTGGCGAGGTATATCTCCCTTCTCAACACAACAATAAAGGTACTCGCAATGATCATCCTTGACAGAATCTCACCTAAGATCAATGCAAAATTAAGACACGAACAAGCTGGATTTATTTATTTATTTGTATTTAGAATTTAGATTTAAGAGAAAAAGCACATATGGAAGCAAATATAAAAACATCAAAACCGACAATTGCTTCCATTAGGCATAAAAACCTCTTAAATTTTTTCAAAACAAATTCACCCCATACAGCACACCTCATTTATGAGCTATAGCTCATTTATAGTGAAATGCGCTACACGAGATGAAGTAATAATAATAATAAAATAACAAGTAACATAAAAAATTTAAAAAAAAAAAAAAAAAAAACTACGTATAGCCAATCAGCCACGCCACTCTAAAAATGTTGACTTAAATAATTTAGACAAACTTAGTCTTTTAATTACAAGTGGAATTGAATTCCAGAGAGAAATTCCCCTAACGAAAAAGGATTTTTTTAACGATCTACACAAATTTTTTGGTGGAAGTAACCGTAAGTTAGCCGAATGAAACCTACTAAACAACAACTTCCTATACAAATAAATTTGCTGCTTAGTTTTAAGAAGTTTGAAAATAAAAAGACAAACGCGAAGTTCAAAAAAGGTAGATAAACATCATTTATCGGAGAAATATTCCTAACTACAGAGTCTTGATCTAAACGACTGTTTCTATATATTTGGACATCATCAGCAAAAATATGTAAAGAGCAATAGTGAATAGAGGATTCTATGTCATTAATATACATCGAAAAAAAAGAGACCCAGCACTGAACCCTGAGGTACGCCGGAAGTAACTGGAAGGAAATCAGATAAGCTATCACCGAAATAAACTGCCTGAGAACGATTAGAAAGGTAATTGAGAACTAATTTGGCGGCGGAAAACGAAAATCTAAATTGAGAAATAAGCTTATTGAATAAAATACCGTGATTGATAGAATCGAAGGCCATGGAAAAATCTAACAAGGTTAAAGAAGTCAACTCCCTATTACTCATATTACATCTAATATCGTCACATACGTTTAATAACGCAGTGGTAGTACTATGATATTTTCTAAGGCCAGATTGAACACAGCTTACTAAACTACTGCTATTAAGGTATACTTGAATTTGATTCTTAACAACTATCTCAAAGGCTTTAGAAAGAGAACTTAGCATACTTAGTGGTCGAAAATGAGATAGTTCAGAAGGATTGCTAATCTTTGGGATAGGAATAATTTTACTAAGCTTCCACTGGTCAGGAAAGGAAGAGGATGTAAGGATAAAATTAAAAATATGTAACAAGTACTTTGAAAAGAAAGGGAAAACTCGTTTTATGAATTTTAAACTGATATTATCCAAACCAGAGGATTCCGACTTAACCTTCTAAATAGCAAAATTTAACTCATCGAGCGAAATATTTGAGAACGAAAATGAATTAAAGGACTCGTCAGAAAGTAATTCGAATGTATTACTACCAGAGTTCAGATTGGAGCTAAAAAAACTATTTAATTTATTTGGCTTGAAAACCTCATGAATGATACTCCTGCATCTACCAAGCCCCAAATTACGAACATTACGCCAAAAGACCTTGGGAGGGAGAGAGGGATCTATCTTATCTTTAAAAAACGTATATTTAGATAACCTAATTAACTCTACAACCCTATTACGAGCCTGCTTATAATCAAAGTGGGACTGGAAATTAGGGTACTTTTTCCATAAACGATATTTGCTAATCCTAACACAAATAGCATTAGAAATTTCCTGACACCACTAAGGTGGAGATTTTGGTTTTAGAGTAATGGTTCTCAACGGAGTACAAGACTCAAAAACGAAACCAAGATAAGCGTTGAAAAGTTCGATTTGTCTAGTAGAAGAACAAACAGAAAAGACATCCTCCCAAGGAACCGAAGTACAAGCTAAATAAAGACAGGAATCATCTAACCTAGAATAATCCCTAAAGCTAAAGCTTCTAGACTTAGGCGGAGAATAACAATGGGAGCCTATACCTAGGGACAACTGATTGAAAAAACAAATAGGGCTATTACTAAAAGAAACAATATGGTCAATAAGAGAATAAGAAATACCACTAGCGCTTGGACAACAAAAAGTTGGTGCAACAGTGTTAAAAAAGGATAAACTAAGACTATTTATAAGATTCATATAATCTCTAGAAAATGTGGAATTTCGGAGGATATCGAAATAAAAATCACCCGCTTTATATATTTCTACGAACCTACAAGAGAAATAACTAAACAAACTTTCTATTTTTTTTTTAAATTGAGCATACGACCTCTTACTAGTTTTTGGAGGATAGTAGACCGTGCCGAATAAGATTTTATGACCGTTTACGAAAACATTAACAAAAATAAACTCTAAATCGGAGACCAACGAATCTAAAATAGAAGAAGGTAAACTCACTAATCTAGCCTTAATATGCTCATCTACATACATACAAACGCCGCCGTAACTAAGGGGAGATACCGTCCTATCCTTTCTGAAAATATTAAAACCCTCAATAGCCAAAGCCAAACTAGGAATATTAGGATTAAGAAAAGTTTCAGTGAAACAAAGTATATCTACTGATGCACCATAGAAAATGTGACGTATTTCGTCAATATTTGGGAATAGGCTTTAAACATTTAAACTGTAGCGACCGATAAATATTTGTTTAGTTGAATTTCTAATAAATATTTATCTGCGCTCCAATATATACGAAACATTTTATGTTTCGTTCCACTGTATCCAGTGTGTATATAAAAACAATTTATTGTTTTATTTATATTGGTTTATTACTCTGTAGGTTTTAGCCAAGAGTATTACCAATTTATGGAATTGTTTCGGTAAATATCGAATTATCATATTGGGCTATTGGCTCCATCTAAATTAAATAGGATGTTTTAATGGAACTAATCCCAATATTGTTAACATGCATCAAGGCATGTAAATGAGTTACTTCCATGTGACTTTTATACGTGCATGTTTTTAATTGGTCAAATATGCCACGCCAATTAATTATTTCCGTTATGCTGGACGTGTATAGGTGAATCAAAACCAACACTATTGAATCAAAACCAACACTATTGTATATTATACAAGCCATGAAGCTTGGCTAAGTAAAACATATTATGACTACTATTTGGTGTATGTGTTAGTGAATTTGACTACAGTAAAAATCGAAACAAAAAATTATATTTCGCATTGTCCATACTCCTCTAAATTCAAAGTACATAACATTTCTACAAAAAAAACGAAACAAAAATTATATTTTGCACGGTCCATTCTGCTCTAAATTCATAGTATATAGTATAGTATAGAATGAAGTAAATAATAATAACAATACTTCTCTCTCTCGTTAAATAATAAATTTGTTTTTGCTTTGTCATAAAGAGCGCAACATACTGTTGTCCCATCATTCGTATTCATTTTTTATTTACATCAAAGCATATAATAAAAGTATATACAAATTATACTACGTCACAACACTTATACTTAGGTATAGTAGTCACTTTTTGGCATAAGTATCGCAACTTCATGGCTTGTATATACATTTGTGTTGGTTTTGTACGAGTACATACAGTTTGATTAAAACTTCCTATATTTTTAGAGGAGGTTCTAAATTTGATACAAACAAAACAAAGTAAAAAAAAATATGTGATCAATTCATATCAAACATATCGTCGATTAAATTATTTCGTTTACTGCAAACTACAAAGTAAGTCCATGAAATTACATATCCTGTACTGGACCTTTGTCGACGATATAAATTTTGTAAACATCATTTTTTATATATGTAAAACAAAATAATTTAACAAAAAACTTTTTTTTTTTTTTGATTTTAGTGCATATAACGTAGAAACATAATAAAATCACAAAAAATATTAAAATTTATATATTAAAATCGAAATAGGGACGATGCAATTCACTAACAAATATATAATATATGTGTGTACGTGTGTGTGGAAAACATTTATCAATGGATCATTTCCTCCTTTTTTAGCACCTTACGTAACGTGTATATATTTCTCATACTTTGGAAAAATTTTATTTATTGGCATCTACTGGTCCAAAAATATAAAAAGGTGTTAATAATTTGTTATTTATTTTTTGTTTCATTAAGTTCATATTAATAATATATGTGGACCTTTTCTAAATAAAAAATGATCGAAAAAACAAAAACAATAAATAAAATTGTTAGCTCAGACAAAGGCGTAGCAGAAGTTACATATCTGTACGAAGTATATATAATCTGTGATAGTAGGTCATAATCTTTGATTTCATTTATGACTATTGGTGGGGGTTGAGCTAGTTTTTGTGGCTTTTTTGTTATAACCTTTGGAACATTCAGTTGTAATTGAGGCGGAGATGGTGTATTATTTCGTTTTCTTTTGTTTCTACGATTTATAACTCTTACAAACTCCGTTTCTCTAGCTAGTTCTTCTTCATCTGTATGGTACTCTTGCACAGCTGTTGTTATTATATGAGTCTTTTGACTATTGACTTCCTTTGATTTAAGAGTACTAACTTCGTTTTCTAGAACTTTTATTCGCTCCTGCATCCATGTAATTGTTTGATTCAGTTGCTTGTTTATATTTGTGGAATCGACAAATGCACTATTGGCTTTGCACAATTCATTGTAAAGTTTTTCCTCAGTTAAAGAACGATTGCAGTTCTCTTGCAACAGTTCGTTTTTCGCCTTATTTTTCAGGACGGTTTGCTCCTTTTGATGCACTGATTTGATGTTGCCTTCCAAAAAAGGGCTAGTGACTTTTGTAGGAGATCGAGTTAATTTCTGACTCCTTTGGAATGGATATGAAATATCCTTTTCTTTTGTACTCAGTTGAGTATTATTATTTTTCCCTAACATATCTTGGGATTGGTTGTAATAATTATAGTATAGCAATGATTGGTCTCCCCCAGAATCCATGAGACCGATCTCCGAAGAGATTGGATTTCCCTGAGCATCAGGTATACCACCTGGGGTAATTGTTTCCTTGTTTGTTACACTCATTGCGTTTTTATAGTGTATTGGTTGCACTCGCCTCTAGTATTTAGCCGATGAGTATTCCATCGTTGCCCGGGTGTTACCACTTGGAGGTATACTAGACACATTTGGTGGTTTCTACGTAGTTACAAAGTTGGAATAAAAACCATGAGTCATGGCTATAAACAATCAACCCCTACCCTATTGAGACACACCCAACACCCAATGGTTAGTTTAATTTAATAAAAATTACTTACCTTTTATATTACTAAATAAATTGGGATATATCCCAATTTCGAATTTAACATTTTTCAACATGAATATACACTTGTAACTCTGTCAACAATCAACCAGAAAATGGATAGTTTTTAAAAAAATGAGCAAATGCGATGATATTTGTAATATGAGTTTTACATATATTTATGTAATTTTTGCTTATTCGTTTAAATAAAATTAACGTAAGGAAGAGTAAAATTCGCGTAATTTATGTCATTTTCAAATAAGACTTATACAATTTTAACTTAACTTATTAAATTAACTTATCATTTAATAATCAAATTAATTAAATTAAGGTGTTTTATAAGTTTAACCAGCCATTTTCAAAGGTAAACTTTACTTAAGCAGTATAAGTAAACTTTGCGTTCCAAAAATACATTTTTAAAATTTTGTTTTTGTAAAATTTTAAATAATTATTAAGTAAATATAACTAGTCGTCAGGTGAATTGCAATTATTTCTTTTAAATTTTATTTCCGAGTAAGCTATCATTACATAATATTTATAGTCAACTTTAATAAAACGAATTTAAATTTCACAGAACCCATTTTACATATTAAAATTTGCTTTATTGACATAGCACAGGTAAATTTTATTTAAATAACCTTTACTTTGTACAAGTAAATTTGATTAAAAAGTATGTTAAATTCACAATTTGTGTGTTACTATACCAGTTAAGTAAAACACGCAGTACTCTTTTTTCTGAGTGTAGGTGTCGAAGGCATCCTGTTTGAAGCTTTTGATTAGCCTATTGACTTTGTTACTTATTCGATTGAAAGTTGTCTTGTAAGCGGAATTTCTGGTGAGATGCCATATTCTCCTTGCCTTTCTTCTTTCCTTGACTTGTTCTCTGATTTCAGCCGGGTATTTGACTTCAACCTCCGATTTGTCCTTTACTTAAATTGTTTTTTTGTTTGTTGTTCCAATTCTTTATTACTTTTAATACTAACTTTTAATTCAACTAGCTCTTCTAATTTTTCTCTTAAGAGGTCCCAATCTGTGGATCTGTTAGTAAGGCTTTTCGTTTTCTTGATGACTATAGCGCTTACTGACACGTAAAAAAAGTTATCCCAGACTTTCATCCCAGGAAAATTAAAAATATGCTTCAGGCAATACTAGTGATAGTGTCGTGACACAAAATATTATTATTTAATATATCTTCACAAAAAACTAATTTTATATTGAAAATTTGGACTAAAATGAAAATAAAATATCATTTTATATAAACTATATAGTGTTCATTACAAAACCCCTTTTTACTCACAAAAAAATGTTATACTGAAATAATTAAAATTTTACTATGGATCTGATGAAAAACAAATTCGGATCACAAGAATATCAGAGATTTTCTCTTAAAGTGACTATATAGGTTAGAAAGAGGATAAATTAGGCTTTCTTTCAATATATGTGTCGTTTGATAAAAAAGAGAACGGTTATATCCACAATTTTCCAAAAGTTATCGAAATAATCAAAATTTTACTATGGATCTGATGTAATACAAATCCGAATCACAAGAATATCAGAGATTTTCTCTCAATGTGACTTTATGGGTTAGAAAGCGGATAAATCATGTATGTTTATTTGGTCAACGGCGGGCATCGTTCTCGATACCCACTGCACACTGAGAAACTCCCTTAACCACTAAGCTACATCTGATAGCAATCTGTATATATTCTTTTCAGTTTGTCTATTTTCCGAAAGGGACGGTTTGCCTCTTTGTACAATCGTCAATACTCATTACACTCAAAAAAATATCGTAGGTCATATTGATCAAACGATTTCGTTGAATTTTGAAGAAATAATTTTAATCAATTTGATAGTAAATTATAGATTTAGTTACGAAAATAATCGATTTGAATAATAAATATTCAAATGATTATAACACAAAAATGTAGATAAAATTTTTTCAAATTGAAGAAATTTTTCTTCAAATTTTGGAAATTTAAAAGTTACAGATAATTATTAATGATATTCATATGCGTTATATTGAATATTTTTATGAGGTAGTAACTATTTTTGTTGAGTCGATTAAGTTTCTTTGATTTAACTAATTTGTTTTACTACATTTATTAAAACAAATGGTATATTTGAAGAATTTCTATTAAATTGACGAATTTAATGTTAAAATAGAGCAAGAGCAACGAGAACAAATATGTTTGATTCTTTTCATACTTTAATGTTTGGTTTGTGCTTCTGAGTTTAATATACACGTGCATAGGATTTAAAATAATATTTAATTTTTTTTAATTTGGTTGAGAAATAACATAAAATTTGTTATTAAAATCGAGTAAAAAAAATTAACAGTTTCTAAGGTAAGACTAATTAAAATGTTTAGTAAATATAAACAAGTTAATAATGATTTTTATTTAATGTTTTTAGATAGTGTTGTTAATTTAATGGCAGAATAAAACAAGACGACCAGCGGTATCTTGGGACACCAAATAGACATCTTCTTTTTACTTTATATTATTGAGGTGCGTAAATTTTGATTAAAATATTAATTTTTAATATTAAAACTGTGAGTCATATTGTTCTTATAGTAATTTATTAATCTTTTCTTTATAGGTAAACATCGAATTCCATCAACTTTCCAACCGCCTCCAGCCTAGCTATAAGTGTTGAATCATTTGTTTTAAAAATTATTCTAGTTAAAAAGTAATATTAAGTTGTAATATTAATTTATTTTGAGTTTTAAAAATAAATGTGTTCAAATAAAATTTTGTTTTGTTTTTTTTACTATAATTACTATGAGTAATATGCATATATAAATATATATTAATATATATATATATATATATATATATATATATATATATATATATATATATATATATATATATACACATATATATATACACATATATATATATATATATATATATATATATATATATATATATATATATATATATATATATATATATATATATATATATACATCAAATCAACGATGTCTCCTTAATTCAACAAATTACCATTAAATTATTTCATTGATTTAACAAAAGTTATCTTCAAATCAAACAACATTGTTTTTCATTTTAACGAAAATTCCATCATTTCAACAAATATCGTTTTGAATTCCTTAATCCAATTGACTAATGGTTGTCAATTTGACAAACACGTTTATTTTTCTATTTTATTTAAATCGTAGATATTTCATTGGATCGATTAACTTAAACATCAATTGTTAATTTGACTAAAATATAATCAAATTAATGACCTACCTTCGTTGACCGTATATTAAACGCTTTTTCTTCGATTCAGATGTAAATTTTGTCAAATTAACTACTTTATTTTTTTGAGTGTAGAGGTATGTTTTGTTTACTTCTTTTTTCTAATGCGATTTATATTACGTACATTTATAAATAATTGTATTTTTTTTTTTAAATTAAACACTAATCCATAGTACAAGTACTAAACATGACAAACTTTATTTAATGTGTTTTTCGTATATGACTAAATGCAGAAGAACGTTGTGAGAGGCTGTAATTCTTGATTGATTTACAAGTTCTTTCATATCATCATAAATCTCCCAATGGTGTTTTCGATAGCAATAAGAGACATAATGAGAAACCACATTAGTAGAACTTGCTGGTATATAATTCACAAATGAACTAATTTTAAATTGTTCATTAAAAATGGTAACTACCGAAGGTAAATCACTAATTACAATTGTTCCAGGATTTATTGAAGGTTCCACATAAATAAAAACGACATTGCTAGTAAAAATTTGTTTACTATAGTCACTATTGCAAATTGAACAGGTCGACAAATTAGTGTCTTCTAGACAATCAACAAAATTTTTCAATCCTAAACTATCCAATTTAAAAAAATTTATTGGAATATAACTCAATAAATCTATTACTGTTTCATTACAAGTAATACATTTTAAAATTGATTGTGCGCTATAATAATTTAATAATTTAAGAACAAAAGTTGATACTTTAGTAATATTGCTTGTACAGTCTCTTTCGATGCCGAAGATTTGGGTTAAAATCGAAAAACGTAATTGCTCTGCTTCTTCCCGACTATCTTCTTTCAAATATCTAATTAAATTAATGAAATCATTTTCAGGGTTGAAATGATCTAAATTTGGCAGATTCAAAACACTATATAGTAAAGGAATCGAAAGCACAAGTGTTGAAATAGTTCTCCCCTGTAATAGAACCATTTCTTAAGTATGTTAGATAAGGGCTTTGAATTTTACATTTTTTAGCTATAAATTTCTCAGGACTACAGTTAACAAAAAACTTTTTTTTTCTTGTTCTGTCTTAGAGTTTAAAGATGTTAGGATTGGCCGATCAAAATTTGTGGTAGATTTACTTGAACTATTTTTGCGTTTTTTCCAAGTTTCTTCAAGATACAGAATTGACGTAAACGATCTTTCTTCATTAGCAATACAACGTTCTGTTTTAATTAAATGACCCCTCGATTTCAAATATTGTTTTGGAATTTTTAATGTAAATCGTTTCAAAATAGTTTCGTTTCGAATGTTAATTTCCTTTAAAAACCTCAAAGTTTTTGTCGGTAATTTTCCCAAAGCAGCATTCCGATGAACGCGTCTTTTATAGTTGCAAAATAATTTTCAATGTGGCTGTTGCTTAACCTTCGAGAATGAAAAAGCCTCGACCAAAACGGAAGAAAAGTCATGTACTTTTTAAAAATGGTCTCAAGTAATGAAGGGTTATAATATAAATTTAGTGGTTCCATATTTACTGATGATGAACATGGTTCAATTTCAATATTATCCGATATTGATTTGAAAATATTGTAAAAAGGGCTTTGTGAATAAAGTGTCTTGTTATAATTTCTACAATCTTCGGAGTTGCCTTCGTCCATCCATGATGTTTCTTTTGGTTCGTTAGGAACTTCTAAGATTAAATTAATATCATTTTTAACAATTTTTGCTATTTCATTTAATGAATTCAAAACTGAATTTGTTATATATTTAGATTTCATAAGAAAAACATTTCAAAAACTGATTTTATTTCTTCAAAATTATTTATTAAAAATATTGAAGCCATTATTAAGCAAAACATTTATGCAAAACATTTATTTATATCTGCTGTCATATTATGAAATAAATGTGACACACATAAATGAAGTTTTACTACACCAAAATTTTCTGTTTCTCCAATTAAAAACGAATGAACTAATTTTAAATATTGAATTATATCAATCCTATTAAATGACTCCATAATTGCATTAATTTCGGCAAAGTTGCAATCAGTAACAACTGCTTCAAAAATGGATCAGATCCATACTAAAATTTTGATTATTTCGATAACTTTTGAAAAATTGTGGATAGAGCTGTTCTCTTTTTTATCAAACGACACATATATTGAAAGAAAGCCTAATTTATCTTCTTTCTAACCTATAAAGTCACTTTAAGAGAAAATCTCTGGTATTCTTGTGATCCGAATTTGTTTTTCATCAGATCCATAGTAAAATTTTGATTATTTCAGTATAAAATTTTTGTGAGTTAAAAAGGGTCTTGTAATTAACAACATATAGTTTCTATATGGTTTTGTGTTACGACACTATCACTAGTATTGTCTGAAGCTTATGTATATAGCCACTAATATGGAAATCTCTGATATTCATATGGTTTAATCATTGTTGTTCCGTATTCTTCTTGTGACTATTTCAATGATATTTAAAAAACGGGCATTGTTTCAATGATATTTGAAAAACTGTGATTTGTCCAACTATATTTTTTCAAATGACGTAAACATATTACGAAAGCTTTGTGTTTTAAGGTTATTATAAAATTTACTTTTCCTTTTAAATTTTAATAAATAAATATTAATTTTCTGAATTACAACATATCAAATATCATTATATTTATTTTGCTTATTTAATGTACTATGTTATCATTGTGCCAAGATTTTTAATATCCCGGGATGAATTTTATTTTTACTATCATGACAGTATTTCCTGGGATGACACAAATAAACTGGGATGACAGTTAATGTCGTGACACTTTTAGTATTACCATTTTGTTTTTCTGGGATTAAAACTGGGCTAACTTTTTATACATCTTACTGACAACAGTATAGGAATGTGATCAGATGTTAAGTCGTTAATTCCTTCAACTCCAGTGTAACTGGATGAAATACCTTTTATAATGAAGAAATCAAGTACATCTGGTATTTTTTCTGCATTCGTTGGCCAATACGTTGGCCCCCCCCCCCCTGGAGACAGGTATTCGCATTTGTTTTCCTAAATGGCATTGAACAAAGCATTTCCTTTCCCAAGAGAAATTAGCCTGGAATCCCAAGCTGTATGTTTTATATTATAGTCCCCTCCAATAATAAATCTTGGGCCGTGTCTATTGAAGATGTTATTAAATTGTAACTTCGTTTGTGTATGCCGTGGAGAACAGTATGCTGCCGCAATATTTAGATCTGCGCCATATTATTGGATTGAGATAACAGTTGCTTTCACAAATATGTTTGATATTATTTTTAATTAGTACAGCTGAACCACCTCTGGCTCTTTCACTAGGATGAGTTGTCCGGAAATTAAATCCCTTTATTCTGATATAGCTTTTGTTGGAGAAATGCGTTTCTGAAATCAGTGCAATATCTATTTTGTGTGTATGGAGAAATACTTCCAGTTCTTGGGCTCGTTGGGTTAGTCCATTAGCGTTCCAGGTTACAATGCGTAGGAACGAGTTTTTGCCATTCTTTCTGCCATCCAACTTTCTGTTGAATTTGACTAAGGATTTTAATAATTTCAAAGTTATTAGACTCGTTTGCGCATAGGATAATCCAACTGTAAGACTGACACAGAACGTATAAATAGGCCGTTCCTAAAATTATCAAGTACAGAATCGCTAATAGCTAAATCACGATGATATGTGGAGTTTAGAAGGCATTAAAGATGATCCAGAGAAATTTTTATATTCGACCATTTCCAAAAATATTCAATTGCAATGGTCATTAAACAACATACCAAATTCAACTACTCGAAATTTGTCCCAATATTTATAGTTTTGACCTATAACCCAAGAGTATATTGAAAAACAAATTATTACTGACCTCCACAGAAAAAATTCAATTGCTGAATTTAATGAATTTCAAGAAATGGCTGTTAAGAAAATGAATCGAGTTGCGGTTAAAAATAAAGAGATGTTCGATAGTAACCACCGGAAACAAAGGAACTATAACGAGGGTGATATGAAACTATCACGAGTGGCCAAGAGTAGATTTTTAATAAAATTTAATTTTTATGAAACGTTTTTAACGCCGCTACGACGTTTTTAACATCGACAAAAATAGATTTAATTTTAGAACTACTCGCGGAAATTAAATTTAAAGAAATTCTTCGGCACATACCGACGAGGTGGTTATCTTTGTTGTTAGCTTTATCAAGATATTTATTCATTATTCAAGATCTGTCAAATTGGATGTGTCGATGTTTTGGACTTACAAAATGTTTTTGTCGCTAGCAGTGTTTAAAATAAAAGTTTGACTGTCCATCTCTGGCATTTTCCATAGGTGGCAACCCTACTTGCAGCCTTTAAAAGTTGCTGTAGAAGGATTGTGTCGCGAAAACGTTCTGATATAACATTAGAATTTATGTTAAACGAACTAACACAGCAAAACACATTTCTAATTAACGAACTATAGCAAAACTTTAAAAAATATGCAAGATTAGCGGTAAATTATCGGTAACCCGGTAATGGATTTTTTACCGAGCTACCGGTAGTGAAAAAATTGGGTAATTTTGCAATCCCTATAGTCACAGGGAAATTTAAAACTGTTGAGAAATATTGCAGTTTGAGATATCACTGGAAACTGTTCTAAGTATCATACTGTTTGTATATATATATATATATATATATATATATATATATATATAAAATATATATAAATATATATATATATATATATATATATATATATATATATATATATATATATATATATATATATATATATGTATATATATATATATATATATATATATATATATATATATATATATATATATATACTCCATATATTGTAAAATCAGTTCCACACATTACCGATAATTAACCCCCTGAATTGTCTATAAAATTATATAAATGTATATGTTTGTCGGAAAATTGGTATACATATATAATTATGTATATATATATATATATATATATATATATATATATATATATATATATATATATATATATATATATATATATATATATATATATATATAAATATTTTAGTTTTTCATAATTGTGTTTTGTTATGAGAGAAAATCAGAGAAAACGAAGAAAATATAAATTTATTTTAAGAACCGAATTTAAATTTTCATTATTGAATGCTATACATATTACAGAAATAGGGCTAACCGTTAATGATAAGAAATTTTTTTATATGGCCACGGTGCGCGCAATTATAGACTTGTGCAGTTTTATAAGCTACTCGGTACGCGATTATGAAAAAATGAAAATGATTGGCCTCATTTAATAACAAAATTTTTGTAAATTTTTTTTTTTTTTACGATTTAAGTCAAGAATAATATAAATCGGTAAAAATTCTCTATTTAATATTCAGAAATCGTAAATGTTTCGTGTAAATTTTTTTATACAATTTATTGTAAGATGTTGTTACCATCATAAGTGCATTTTGTGTAACTACATTTTGCGATTTTTCGCGTACCTCTCGATTTATATATATATATATATATATATATATATATATATATATATATATATATATATATATATATATATATATAAAATTTTATATTCATATATGCGTCAAGACAAAAAATTTTCTCATATAGTCTCGAGTCACAAATATAAGAAGAAAATTTTTTGTAATACGACGAAATAAATAAATAAAAAAGAAAATAAAAAAAATTTCCCAACTGTCTGCGTATTCTGTGCTTAGAGTAGTTGCCGTCCGAATCTTCGCGTTAAAGGTTCGTCTCTCTCTTTACTTACATATATGTATATACATATACAGGTTTTATATTTTAATCATTTTTCTTATTTGTTGTTGTTTAATTAAATAATAAAAAAATGCTTTTCCGACTTTTTTTTTTGGAAAATATTCAAAAAAAAAAAAAAAAATCAAAACAAAATCTTACAAATAAATAATAAATAATTAAAAATGTGTGAGTAAAATAAAAAATTTAATAATTAAATTTTCGTGTTTTCCTGAATAAAAATAAAAAAAATTGTTTTGTGAAATTTTGTTGGAAAATTTATAAATAGTTTTTCATAAAAAAA
>OY744478.1:3677754-3698924 GCA_963556175.1 Tipula confusa
TCCAAACGAAAATTTTTATTTCAAACTTTGTTTACACACACTAAGTTTGTTCATTAATGTCAAAAAAATAATTGTATATACATTTGAAATATTCAACCATGTACTTGATTATTTAACAAAATTGATTTATTTATGAAATAGTTTGATAAATTTATACTCATTCAAATCCAATATACTTACATCAAATTGTATTCAACCTTAAATCGAGTTGTGTTGATAAATTGAAAATGTTTTTCATTTTAAACTGCAGTTTATCTTTCAAACCGGTAGTATAGTAATGGTTAAGCCCATGTTATGTGTAAAATCGTTTCTTAGGCTGACCTTAGGCACCTACAACGATCACCAATTTAAAAAATATGATGCTGTTGTTTTTTTTAACCTTTCAAACATTAAATTTCTTACCAATATTGATATATTTCTTCGTTCAAACTTTAGTTAATTGTAATTGTTATAAAAATTTGATTTAAATCTAAGAATTTTTTCAATCAAATTTTTATAAAAATTACAATTTAATTACATCTGTGAACAAAACATAATTTTTTGAAACATTTTAATTGAAGCTTGGAAAAGTTTAATCAAATCGAATATTAATTGATTAAATTTCTATCAAATTTAAAACCGGAATCATGTTTTGGTAAAATTTTAATTGGTAACTTAAAAGTATAACATATATCAATTGATCAAACTTTGATTAATATGAAAATATTTAAATTTATAACTAGATTATACATTCAAACTTAAGTCAAATTCTTTTATAAATATATCTACAGTAACAATATATTTAAGTTTGCTTTTAAATCAAACTTCAAATCTTACTTGGAAAACACTAAAACAGTTAATCTTTGGTTGAAATTTAAATGTATTATCAAATTATATCAAACCTCGTTCAAACTTTAGTTAACTAACTTTGATCAGATCACGAAAAATCTAAATTTATTCAAGTACATGGCATGTTCCAGTGATGACGCGCATAAACTCTCCAATATTTTTCGCACGAAATTAATTTTGACAGATTGATTTTGAAAACAAAAATTATTTGTTTTATAATAGACGCCGTGCCATTTGTATTCTTAAAGTTTTTCTTGCTGTGTTTCTTGTGTGAGAACTGCATAATTTATATTTCTTTTTTTGTTGTTGTTATACGAGTATGTCAAAAAAATAGTAATTCTCAAAAAAAAAATTCTTTTCTATTTCAAACGAAAATAATTAATGGAGGCCATGTTAGAATTTCATTTCAATTAAATTCTAGGCTAGTAAAGATGATTTTTTGAATGATTTTGTCTACCTTAGTACTCAGATCAAAACGAAACGAAAATTTTATTCGGTCTCCAAAATTACACTTCTTTTCTAGTGAAATAGAAACGAAATAATTTTTGGAGAATATATTTTTTTGACAAGTGTTGGTTTGAATTTTTTTCGGGACAAAAAAAATATATTATCCATGTCACACAAAAAAAAAATTTAATTGATCAAATTTCAACCAAATCTTAAATTGAAATCAAGCTTTGTATCGAACTGTGTTTAAAATTTAGTCAAGCTTTCAAATATTTGTAAACTTATAATTTTCGTATCCATATTTTAACTAACATTTGGATTAATGTAAAATTTTTATTTTATATGCAATCAAACTCTAGTCAAACTGTATATTGGGATCCAGTTATATTACATTTTTAAGAGGACATTTTAATATGTAACACTATTTAATATGAAATTCATAGTTTAGAGAAGTTGGAACCATGTCAAACTCAAGTTAAATGTTATATTGTAATCCAGTATTGTTCAAACTTTAGAAACATTTTAAATTATAACCGAATACAACGTTTCAACTTATTTTGAAAGAGTTCGATTGAAGTTTGATTGCAGTTTGAAACTGTTCAAACAACTGAATTTAGTGGTTTGATCAAATTTGATAAAATTGTAATGAAGCTAAACTGTTATGTAAATATTTTTTTTTGGATATTTATACTATATATAGGAGTATATATATATGGGGCATTAGGGTACCACTGATATCTTCCACGACACTGATTATTCTATAAATCGATATAATAAACTATTTCAAAATATAATTGCACTATGCCTCCGTTAAATTTCTAGTTTATAATTTTGTGAGATAACAGACAAACTATTTTGTTAGTCACTCATATTAAAAAATTTAGTGCGAACTATCATCTAAATACTATATAATTTTGTTATTATAGTTTTTTTTTTGTTTTAAATCTTGAAACGATACACACGCTATATGTTCTCTGTCGTAACGCGCTATGGTTGTGGATCATGTTTTTTTATTGTATTTTAATTTTTTTTTATGATAAATGTTTGTCTCGATAAAGTTCTAAGATAATCTGAATGTTTCTGGTTATATACACAATAAGATCTCGATTTTTTTTTTGATTTTGAGCTTAAATCGCGTGATTACACACACATATACACATATATAAATATATATATATATATATATATATATATATATATATATATATATATATATATATATATATAATCCATAAAAATCACTTGAGTCAAGTTTTTTATAAGAACCAAAGCTAACTACCACTTTAAATGGCAGTGGTTTGACAGTGGTTTTTTAAACTAAATTTGACAGCTGACTTTGTCTGTCCTGTATAAGTGATTTTATTGAATTGCCACATAACTATATACCTGGTGATTTTTAAAGCTGAAACTTTCATCACTCTACGAACAAAATGTAGATCAAAATTTAATCATTCCACGGGTGAAATACATTAGTGCTAAAATTAGTACCCCTCGTTCCCTTCTTGTAGGTGGGGTGGTAAGTAATTTAGAAATTAAAACAGGAACTCCTATTTTTTATGGCAGATTCGGATTATCCGGCTAAAAATAAGTACGGAGGTTAGCTATTTTTGGAAGAAATCATCTAACCTGCAGTGGCTCATAGGGTGTTTTTTGAGTTTTGTAACTATTTCAAAAAGTACAGCACACATGAGAAAACTGTTAAGGGCAAAATTGTTCTATTGAAATAAATAAAAAAATTTAAAAAAAAATTAAAAATGTTGCTTTAATTTTAGCCGGAGAATCTGAATGGGCAATAAAATATAAGGGTTCCTATTTTAATTTTAAAGTTACTCTCCGCCTCACTAAGAAGGAGGTCATAGGGGAGGGGGAGTACTAATTTTAGCAGTAATGTATTTCTTCTACGGGATGATTACATTTTGATTTAGGATACTTTCTTCTTAGAATGCTTATCTTCCGAGATATTGGTAAGATTCAGCTTTAAAAAAAAATCACCCGGTATATATATATATATATATATATATATATATATATATATATATATATATATATATATATATATATATATATATATATATATATATATATATATATATATATTAAATAATTTTTCCAAAAAAAAACTGAAATTTATGTTTTTCCGCCATTGCGCAAACGGCTTTCTAAATCCTAAAAAATATTTCTTCTAAATATCTTAAATGTTTTTGGTACACTATGATTAAAATTTCAAATGAATCAACGAACTTCTAATATAATCTAACTTGCTTGCAATTTTATACTTAATTTAGAATTATTTTTATATATATTTATGTTAAATACTAGTAGATATATTATATATATATATATATATATATATATATATATATATATATATATATATATAAATATATATATATATATATATATATATATATATATATATATATATATATATATATATATATATATATATATATATATATATATATATATATAAGAGATAGTGGCTTAGTTTATTTAAAATTTAATTCAAATTTGCATTCAAATGTTATCCGCATATCAAAAGAGAATTGTGCATATATAATTGCATATGTGCAATATCGTGAAAGTATTTCAAATTTGAATGCAATTTAGATATTTTTGTAATATGTGCACCTGATAAGAATTTTTAATGACTTTTCACTTAAGGTAAATTTCATTAAAAAAAAACGGAAAAAAATGATCGTCTTTTGAAGGTGTGACTCGGATTCTTTAATTTTGTTTTGCTCATAAACCGCATGAATATTGATGTAAATTTGATTTGATTTGATTTGAAAATATATATATGTATATAAATAAAAACAAAACAATCACCGATCACTGCCAACTTGGCCATTCGGTCGACATAGTTTTTGTTTTTATTTACATAACTTGGTTTTTCTCGATTTGCTAGAGTAGTTTTTCCTTTATACACACACACACACCTATATATATATATATATATATATATATATATATATATATATATATATATATATATATATATATTTATATATATATTTATATATATTTATATATTTATTTATTTATATATATATATATATATATATATATATATATATATATATATATATATATATATATATATATATATATATATACATATATATATATATATATATATATATATATATATATATATATATATATATATATATATATATATATACATATATGTTTTTGAGTTTATATATATGCGTGTGTGTGTATATTTATATATAGTTAATTAATTAAATTAATCAACATTAATCAATATTTATTGTAAATAATTAAATGCTAAAAATTTACTAAATAAAACAAAAAAAAATGTCCTTATAAAACTCAATTAGGATGAATTTCACCCCTTTATCGAGGCTCTGTTGCCATTCGTTAAATCATTTTCGTACACATGGTTTAATTTACAAGCGGCCAAACGTAAATATTATAAGAAACATGAGAAACGTATGTCATTGGAAGAGGAACGAAATTGTAAAGATGAGCTTCAGGTATATAATTTTAAAAATTGAGCAAAAACGATCTACGAATTTTATAAAATTTTTTTTTTAATTTTGTTAGAACGAAAAAGCTGAAGTAAAACAAAAATGGGCATCACGTCTATTGGGAAAATTACGTAAAGATATAACGCAAGAATGCCGTGAAGATTTTGTTCAAAGCATTACCGGTAAACGACATTCAACGTGTGTTTTATCGAATCCGGATCAAAAAGGTAAAATGAGACGAATAGACTGTTTACGACAAGCGGATAAAGTGTGGCGTTTAGATTTGGTTATGGTTATACTATTTAAAGCGATACCGCTTGAAAGTACCGATGGTGAACGATTAGAAAAAAATTCAGAATGTTCTCATCCCGGTTTATGTGTTAATCCGTATCATATAAATGTATCGGTTCGTGAACTTGATTTATATTTGGCCAATTTTATAAATACACATGAAACACTGAGCCCAACATTATACAACAACAACAACAACAACAATAATAATAACAACAACAACAATAATAGTAATAATAATAATAATAATAATAATAGTAGTAGTAATCATAATAATAGTAATAGTAATAGTAATAATAAAAAGGATGAGGATCGAAAACATAAAGGATACGCACAAAATCCGTACAATGGTGTTGTATGTAACGACATAATTCTGGCGACCGGTGTATTTTCATCAAAAGAATTATGGAAATTGTCGAAAGGTAGTACTAAATTATTTAAGCCTATTACATAAAAAAAGTTACATGTACTTAAAATTATTATTATTTTTTTCAAAATTTTTAAGCAGCTTCAATTTTAGAGGAACCTCTCGATGGCAGTTGCCATCACACAAATAATAACAATAATAGTATAAATAGTTTAAATAACAATACTAGTAATGCAATAAAACTGGAAACTAGCAGTGGTGCATATTATTGTAATTCGTATACACCTAGTGGTACAACGATTGTTCCGGTAACGGATCGTTCAACAGCATCATCGCTCGTCAATGGTTATAGTAAGTTGATTTAATTTTAATGAGCTTTACCGAACCGAGTTCAATTTTAATTTATTTTTGCAGTCGATTTAGTCGATCCCAGAATGCACTTTAGCGCATCACCATTGATGCGCGGAGTAAGCGGCCAACAAATTAATAACAATAGTAATACTAATAATAATGGCGGGAATAGTGTCGATAGTAATACGAATAGCAATAATAACAATAATATTAATAGCAACAATGCTCACGATAATTTAACACTACATCGATATGCATCACATTCAACGACTCGATTAATTTCGGTGAGCCAAACTCGGGCCGATGAAGTATTATTACAACAGCACTCATCAAATTTAGTATCATCACAACCGGTTAGTCCAGGCACAATTTTTTATCAGCATAGTCCATCAAGTGCCGAACTACAGGCGTCACGTGATCAACAGCAACAACAACAACAACAGCAGCAGCAGCAACAACAACATCACGACGAAGTTGGTCACAGTGGCCATTCCAATGTTAAATATCAAGATAATTTAAATAGTAACGATACTTTAACGGATTTTGTATCGTTTGTATGTCCCGACGACGATGGTAGTTCACAAAATTCCCAAGGACATTTGGTACGTTCACCAAAATCATCACAATATCCACAATATAGTAATATGTTACCACCGCCACCGTTACCACCGATGGCCCGGCCTGTTGCAATAATACGATCGACTGGCGATTTAGCAATTGGTCATTCACCACCAAGTTCGATAACGCCACCAAATGGTTCAACAATATCGTCACCAAATCCGCATCATCATCAAGATCATGATGGTAATAATATTGGGCAAAATAATTTAAATCAAACATCGCCACCACTATCGCCACAAGCCCAAATCGATGGTAATCGTAAAATATTAACGCGAATATCGTCACCATATTTACCACCGTCACGCGATTATACATTTAATCATTTTCATACTCAGCCAACACAAGTAAACATTTTAAAAGGTTATATAATCGATTCGATTAAATACAATTATTTTTTTTTACAGTTATTTAGCTACTCGAATGCAATATCCACGATGTCGGGTGTTATAAGTCCAACGAATTTAACACTTTATTCATCGCCTGTGTCAACCACACGAACAACACCCCGACGTTGGAATCCACCATTTTTGCTGGAAGAAGATTTTAATATGATAACGCATCCAGTGTCGAATAACGGTGAAAATAATTCGGTCATTTTGATGGAGGAAGGTATGGAATAAAATTTTAATTTTAAAATAGGATGGCTAAACCTAGAGTAGGTCATTATATATATATATATATATATATATATATATATATATATATATATATATATATATATATATATATATATATATATATATATATATATATATATATTATATATATATATAATTATAAATAAAACGGGATTCTTGGTATTTATAATTATAAATGGCGCCATTTTAATAGTAACATAAAAAATATTTAGTTTCAGATGTCACCACGTAAATTCAGCGCTGGCAATTTTAAAACATCTTAAACTAATATTTTTTTAAATTGCGTAACTTCAAACGAATAGGATTCCATTTGAGCCGGATTTAAGCTCAATCTCTGAAATCGCTGGTCTATATATAATGATGTGAGTCGGAATGAATGCTTGTAGTCTTTTGTTACAAAGTTGTAAATCGGATACTGAACATTAAGTGTTTTTTTGATGTTTTTGGCAAGCTGAATCCACGTCTAACCAATTGTGCAATTGTCTTGATCAAGATCAACGGCAACTCATCCAAGTTTTGTTAGAAAATCCTCTGCCATTATCTTTAAGGTCGAATTATTTATTTTAAATGAAATTACAGCATCGATGCCTCGGTAATATCAAAAGAGTCAACCACGTTTGTTCAACAGGCCAAATCACCCAAGAACAAAAGAACTGACATTTTCAAAATAGGGAATAAAAACCATTCCTTAATACTAATCAATAATGACTTATTTATCAATAAGTCATTGATATCACAAAATAAATTGACAATTAGTTTTACTTGTGAAGCATTTATTTACCTATAAGTCGTTTATGTCTTAAACATTATAATAATTTAGTTAGATACGGTGTTTTTTCTGTTGATAAGTTTTGTTTAAATCCTCCAATGGAAAATATCACTTAAGTCAGTTTTACAAAATATTCAATTTGCCTTAAGTGCAAATTATATTAGTGCAAACTAAGCAATTAAGACTTAACTAACACATTTGAAATAAATACGCCTTATCTGAAAATCATATAAGGTGTTTCTGATTAAAATGCTTTAGTTAAGTTATTCTGGAGTAGACCAAGCTTCGTTTTCTGTTAGAATGAAATATATTTTGTTTAATTAAACATTTTCTGAATATTTTAAATGTTTTATAAATTACAATGATAGTAAAGCATATATGAATATCTATCGATTTGCATTTATAACTCAATTTGGCCAAAAATGTAGATAAGGTGAACATCTATAGTACGACAGTGTAGTTCTTAAGTAAGGCCCATCTCATACTGTATTTTCATATGATAATATGTCCCTTATATAACTTTATGTTTTAGTCAAAAATAGACCAACCACGATTATTTTCTAGCGAAATTGGGATTCCTAAAAGAGTTTTAAAATAAATTTAGTATATTAAAACCAACAACAATGTTTTTTTGGTACTTTATTTTAAATAGTATTATATATTTATATGTCTAAGCGAGATTTTTAACTTTAAGCGTTACTGAGAATTGTGTTTTTATGTTTTATATAAAAGAAGAAGACCCTCACCTTGAGTTATAACATTAATTTTCTAACGGTTTGCTAGTGGAGGCACGCAATACCATCAAACTGTTATAACTATTACCATCACGGTATACAACCTCGGCGAAACTTAATGGTATACAATATTTTGACATTTCCTCGAAATCAAAATGGCGTCTTTTTCTTTTTAGTGTGATTCGTGTCAACAGATATTGTGATTTAATTTTTAATGTTGTGAAATTTGTGTTTTATCCCAAGAGCAATTGTAATTTGTTTATTTTTTGATAATATTTAAAAAAAAACGTGTATGCCACTAGTGACATATTTAACAAACGAATGGTATACATGTGAAATTTATGGTAGGTTTATCACACTAGACGACATATTAAAAATTTTCTTACCATATATTTTAATGGTAATTGTATAAAATTATATCAGGCAGGCAGTAAGGGAAATTTATGTAAGTTGTAATTGTTTAAAAATGTGTTGTTTAAAATAGTTTTTAACATATTTTAAACACTTACATTTTAAACATCCAAAAAACAATTAAAACAATAAAAAACATTTATTTTGCCTGCCACGAGCGCAATCACAGGATCGTGAATTAAAAATATTTCGTGTTTATAATGCATAAAACACATTTATGACCACGTTTATTGATTTCACTATTTTATTTTATGTTATCTCTTTTACCGTTGTCACGTAAAATCAGAAATTCAGTTTTTCTTTAATTGTTGCATTTCAAATTTCGATTCAATTAAAATTTTTGCATGGTTTATAGATAATTTTACCATTATAGTAGTACCCAAATCAGCCCCAAATCTAAAGGTGCCTGCGTGATCGCCTCTGGTTTAACATTGTTAAAGGCTCCTTCTATATCACAGATGACTAAAGAGAATTCTTTATATTCGAACATTTTTCAATAGAGCCTAAGAGGAAATGTAGTGTAGTTTTCATCGATTTCCCCTTACAGTATGCATGCTGAGATGCTGCTAACTTTACCGACTCTATTGAGCATCTAAATAGAGGGGCTTACCCTTGCCGTTTTCGCTTGTTTCAACGGCGATTTGGTGAAATTTATGAATTTATATTGGTATTTATAATGAGGTCAATGGCTTTCGTTTTAGGTATCTTGCATCAAAATAGGACCTCTATTTTGCGTTTTATACAATTTTCATTTTAATATTCTTAAACTGATAGGCTGTTTCCCTTGCTGTTTTTCCTTGCTGTTTTCGCTCCAAAATGATTTGTTGAAATTTATGAATTTTTTATATTGATATTTATAATGAGGTCAAGGGCTTACAGCCTGTAAAGAGTTTACAGCCTATTTTATAGATAGAAATATTAGAACTTTGAATATATAATCAAGGAGTGACTCACCTCTCTAGTTTGAATCGGCGCTTTCCCAGATCGTGAGGTGTGAATTTGCATCACAACCTACGACGATTCTGACTCTGCGTACCTGCACATCCGTTCTTAAGCTGCGCACATTAGGCGGAGGAAAGATGTCCCCATCGTGCGGTAAGTACGCTGAAACGAGCCAGAGGTTCTGATTGATGACCTTAATGCTAGTTGGTACTACATTTGCATCGCTAGAATTGGCAAGCAGACAAATCTGTAGTTTATTCTTTGCAAGAATACATACGATCGATCCTACCTTTAACCTGCATAAATAGTAATTTATAATTTACAGCCCTAAGTTCAAGGACCCGATCCTTATTGATCTATGGTTCTTGAACCAAGACGACATCAATGTCATATTTTATTGCTTTGAGCATTAGAGCAGCTGACACTGCTTTACAGTGGTGTAGATTGATTTGAAGTAGTTTAAGCATCTTGTTGTCTAAAGATCAATCTACACAACGGTGATGTTGGATCCTTCTAAATCCGAAGCCGTAGAAAGATTACAGTGTTCATCCATTGATCCGGATATAACTCGTTTATAATATTTGTAACCTTTGTTACTTCAGTTTGAGACTGCTTGTCTAAAGGACACACATCCTCAGACGAGGTTCTGCGCAAAACGAAAGTGTCCCCAACTGATTCTGGTGCCCTTACCTTAGCAGCCCCATCCTTCTTATATACTTTTAGCACTACCAATGAATCCTTATTTATGATGATTATAGCTGACCTATGATCATTTTTAGCCTCCTCCACCCTAGCTATCTTCCAGTTGTTGGTCGGCTACTCAGGATTGCCAATCTCAATCAGCTGCAGAATAGTCATTGGATCGCTTGGCCCAGCCGGAATCTATGCACGAGCCCTTGGCCTGCAGGGGATAACCTGTGGCACAAAGATGTCTAGTTTCGCTCGAGGCCATTTAAACTTCACCTAGGTTACTGATTACCTTCTTATACAGGTACAGAGATCTTTGGTTGGCACAAACTGTGAACTTGACATGCTTTCTGTCCAGACATTTGGAAGCAGTCCCAGGTTTCTCCCGCATAATTTTCAGGAAGGAGAGGAATATAGCCTTTTCCACCTTCATCCAATCAGCGGGAGTAATGCTACCATCCTCCTTGGCTCTACCAATAACAGCTACAACCAGTGGATCCTTGAGAATCTCACTAAAAGACCTACCTACAGTTGCCTGCAACTCTTTGCGGTCTTTGGAGATTCATCCGTTGATCTCTGTTTTATGGACAGGGAGTTTTCGGATGAACCTCCTGGCTTTTAGATTCCGGTTCTACGGTTTTAGTAGCCCACTCTAGTGTGGCTCTGTCATTATCCGTCCTTTTCACCAACGGAATCGTTTCAATTATTTTTAGGGCTTTCCATGCTTTTCTCTTAGCATTATAGGTTGGTTTGAATCAACTTGCATTATCGGTGCATATGTCTCCTTTCTTAACCATAGTG
Source organism: Tipula confusa (assembly GCA_963556175.1). Classification (NCBI taxonomy): domain Eukaryota; kingdom Metazoa; phylum Arthropoda; class Insecta; order Diptera; family Tipulidae; genus Tipula; species Tipula confusa. The sequence continues at coordinate 3,689,136 of OY744478.1, forward strand.
AGAGAAAAACTATGCAGACTATCTACTTTTTGCGTTACTGGCTTTTTAAGAGTGTCGGACTCTTTATTACTATTTTTCATCCATTTATGTCCCACGAGTAGTGGAGAAAAGACTTTTTAAAAACGCCCCAAGCCAGGTTGATCACCAGCATGGGTCACGTGACACCTTATGCCAACCCTTAATTATAAGTGCTAGCACTCGCATCTAACATTTAGCCGAACTTAGTCACAGTATATTAGATGAAATTGGCGAACTCTACATAGTTGCAACAATAGAGAATGAGTCATAATTAGTTGCTATCATAAGCCATAACCTAACATTTCTATTTTCTAAGTAAGAAGCAACCCACTTGTTTGTTATACCTCTGAAACCAATGTTGGACAGAATAGACAATAATAGTTTATGATCAACCTTAGTTGCATCAACAAACAAACCACGACACACATTAGTCCAGTTCAACCCATTATGAATTATATCCTAAAACTCTAAAAAGGCCGACTCAATACATTGGCGAAACCCATGTTGATAAAGACTAAGTACATTAAACTTATTTAAAAAAATAGTAACTGTTTTTAACTACTTTTTCTCAAACCTTCAGAGTGGCTGGAATGCAATAAGACTATAGTTTCCTTTGATATTTCGGCCACCTTTTCTGAAAATAGGAATAATAGTCACCGATTTAAGCCTCGCAGGTACCAGTCCCTGTTGGAAGATCATCTGATCTTCTGATCCTTCTGATCTTCTGATCTTCTAATCTTCTAATCTTCTGATCTTCTGATCTTTTGATCTTCTGATCTTCTGATCTTCTGATCTTCTGATCTTCTGATCTTCTGATCTTCTGATCTTCTGATCTTCTGATCTTCTGATCTTATGATCTTCTGATCTTCTGATCTTATGATCTTCTGATCTTCTGATCTTCTGATCTTCTGATCCTTTGATCTACTGATCTTCTGATCTTCTGATCTTCTGATCTTCTGATATTCTGATATTCTGATCTTCTGATCTTCTGATCTTCTGATCTTCTGATCTTCTGATCTTCTGATCTTCTGATCTTCTGATCTTCTGATCTTCTGATCTTCTGATCTTCTGATCTTCTGATCTTCTGATCTTCTGATCTTCTGATCTTCTGATCTTCTGATCTTCTGATCTTCTGATCTTCTGATCTTCTGATCTTCTGATCTTCTGATCTTCTGATCTTCTGATCTTCTGATCTTCTGATCTTCTGATGTTCTGATGTTCTGATCTTCTGATCTTCTGATCTTCTGATCTTCTAAAGTGAATTTTATGTTATCTGGGTTTTTTATTTTTTTCCAAATCTTTTTCTGTTTTAATTGAAATGGCTGGAGTTGAGGTGATTTTGTTTTATATTGGTGCAACTTAGAAAGTATAGCATCGTAAATGGTTCTACTTTATTTTATTTTTATGTTTTTATCAATGCAATCTGTTTTGGATGCGAAGGACTCCCAACGCTTTTGTGGTTACTGTTGCCGTGTTTGTTTACGCCATCGTCAGTCAAAACCAGTGGGCTCTAGTATTGGGTTCGTTTTTATTGGTACATCGTATTCATTCATTCTGACCATCGTGTTTTTATAATCATCTGATTTTTGATTTTCTTTTCTTTTGATCAAAAATATAAAGATCAAAAGTTCAGGAAATCGATACTACATGTTGCGTAAATCAGTCAGAGGTGATGGTTATTATTATAATGATAAAATTAATTTAATACGGATGTAATAATTTGCCGGGCTCCTATTTATAGCCATCCTATTTAATACTAATAAATTAACATTTACTTTTTTATATATTTTTGTGTCATTAAAATAAGATTTTTTATAGATCGTTTCTTTCAATCAACCCCTGGACCTGATAACACTTCTGGAATGGATCATGGTATAGTGACACGGGATCATGTATCAGTTATAAATACAGTTGAAGGTACAATAAGTAGTGATAAAAATGAAAATCAAATGATCTCACTAAAATCGGAAGTAATTTAATTATTTTTGTTTTTGTTCTTATGATCTTTAAGAAAATATTATATAAATATATAAGTTAGTTATAACTATAAATCTTAAAGACATATTATATATATATATATATATATATATATATATATATATATATATATATATATATATATATATATATATATATATATATATATATATATATATGGAGAAATATTGTATAAACCAATTTTTTTTATTTTTTTTAATCATTTCGTATCTATTCTCCTCGATCTTTATAAAGTGTCGGTATATAAAAAACCATAAGAGGATGGTGAAAATGAATTTTTGTGTTATGATAACATTACTCAAGTTTGTGATTTTCTTCCTCCTTTTGAAAAACATAAATATTTAATTACATTAAAATACTGTTTCCGAAGTAGAAAGCTTATTTTCCTCAAAAAAAAAAAAAAAAAAAAAAAAAAACACAATAAATAGAAACTATATAAATTAATAATTATAAATATATTATATAATAATAATAATAATAATAATAATAATAATAATAATAATAATAATAAATTATAAGAAAAGGCTGTGAACTATATTTGGGTTCCCATTTTATTATAATCTCTTAAAAACTATTTTTACAAGCAAGTTATTTTTATTGCAATTAAAAAAAAACCATATTACGTGGATAAATTTTCAGAGTTGACTTAGAGCTAGAAATTCGATCTACGATCCTTAATACTAGAATAATAACATTATATATATAGAGAGAGAAAAGTTTATATATTAAAATAAGTTGCAGGGCGTTTTGCTAATTAATTCAGTTTACAACAAAATGCAATATTACCTAAAATACAAAAAAGCAGTCTTCCAATTTTCCTTTTAATATCTCTTTTAATTTTAATTCGGATAAATTAGTTTTCACTTTAATATCGGTCACGTTAAACTCGATTTTCGTTGCTTTGGGAGAAATTAATTCTTAAACGCTATTTAGTGCCTGATAAACGATGTATTATCTAAATTTTAAGCTAATAAAGTTCCGAATGTAAGGTCGGAACCGAATTCGCGAACATTTAACGCACAAACTATATATATATATATATATATATATATATATATATATATATATATATATATATATATATATATATATATATATATATATATATATATATATATATATATATATACAATGCAAAATTCGTTGCTCTGTCAACCTGAAAAATGTGATTCGTCTTCCAAAAAATAAAAACAAAACATAAAATTATCGAAACGGAATTGGTTCCCCAAATATTGTAGTGCACAACCGGATATATTTTATAAAATCTAAAATGATATTATTATATATCCATCCGTCCTTTGAGAATTATAAATACAAGTTTTGGATATGCATATATATATATATATATATATATATATATATATATATATATATATATATATATATATATATATATAAAGAAACTTTCAATATTAATTAATTGATATACCATAAATTATGTTTTTATGTTTAACATATTATTATTATATTGTGTCTTCCATTAAACAAAAACTTAATTTGCGCATTGAAAAAAAATATTTACAAAATAATATTAGAAAAAGCATTCAAAAATTCATTAAATTATTTAATTTATTGTACAAATTTATACGTAAAAGTAAAAAAAATTAAGAAACACTATTAAACACTAAAGTTCAAAATTCGACCATTTTATAATTTAAATTTATGATTAAATAAATTTGACCGTTGTAATATTGTCCTGCTATTTTATGTACACATATATCAATTTCAAATTAAACCACTTAAAATTCAATCAAAACTTCTTTAAAAAACAAATGAAATTATTTTCAAATTATTCAAAATTATATTTCACCAACTAAATCCGTTTCATTTTCAAATGAAACAATTTTAAAATCAAACAGCAGCAAGTTAAGATTTATCATACGATAAATGCATATTGTCTAGACTCTAATCTTCCAAAAATAAAGCTAACTTTGAAAAAGAAGCTATCTTGTTCTGATCTGTTTTTTGTCTCCAATACAGAAGCTACTTCTTGCATACTTCTAGCAGACAAGAGTACTGCATTTAGTTTATTCGCCTGTTTTTGAAATGATCTCTGCCATTTTCACAAATGCTGGTTTAATCAAATCCTCACTTTTGATCTTTTGATATTCTGATTTCCTAACCTTCTAATCTTTTGATCTTTTCGTCTTTTGATCTACTGATATTTTGACCTTTTGATCTTCATTTTGACAGCTACTGGTTTAATCAAATCCTCACCAAGAGTATACGGTTTTTCGGGCAATCAAGTAGGCTACTTCAAAGCTAGCCTTTGTTGTTGAACGTTGATCGATGATACCTAGAAAGTTGCTGTTCAGTTTTTACTTTTTGACAGACGTTTCTAAATTTACAAAGTATTCCCGTGGTTTGGAAGACTATCCAATCGTTTTTCAATTGACTTTTTTGAAAGATTCTGTAGTCAACACTTTTTTTTTTAATACAGTGTAGTTTCATTACACCTTTAGCTTCTATTTGTGTAAAGCCATAATAAAGGAGTTCTTCCTTGTATGTTCTTTTCTCATTTTTATCTGTCATCTGAAGAGTGAAAGAACCCGTGGTTGCAAAACATTATGATTAAATTAAATTTTCAAATAACGGGTTACCTTGATCTTCGAAATAAAAATATAAAATAAAAGCAAATTTTTTAAAAAAATCACTTCGTCCAAACGTAAAGAAAGTCAATTTTATACTGCGTATTTTAGTACATATACTATTATTCACTCTCTCATTTCGTTTGTATGGTTGCTTTCTTTTTCGAGTCATATAGGTTGTTGTTTCGTTTTATTTTTCATTTATGTTTCGTTCGGTCATACAGTATGCAAGATAATAATATAATCAAATAAAACTGCAATTCATTTGAAAATTCAGATTTCATATTATTTGCGCAAACTGTATAACTTTTCTATCTTTACTTTTAAATGTGTCAAATTTTGGCATTTACGATTTTGAATTACTGGAAAAGCTATCACGTAAGGCGCATCAACAATAGCGTATTCCTAATATTTTTTATATTATTTTTTAACCCTTATTACCCCCAATAATTTCAGTTTTATCATATTTTGGGGTAATTTAAGCCGACCGCTGGACTTTAGAGAATTGTCTCTGAGCCAGAGAATATAATAAATTCACAAAATATTGTAATCGGTAATCTAAGGACCTGTTAGATTTTCAACTGTTCTATATCACAATCACCGGTAGTAAAAAATCACAGTAGCTTGAACCTTAAATTCTGTCAAAAAATTTCAAATACTTTATAGCTTCGGAAATGCTCCCAAGACTAGTCAAATTTCAAATACGCTAGTCCCTAAAGTACATTAGTGATTTTGTTTTGTTTTAGAAATTTTTTTGTTAAGTTCTATATTTTTATTTTTTAATGTTACTATTTATTGCACTGCCATCTATAAATACTTTTTTGTTAAATTTTAAATATTATCGAATAAAGAATTTATTAATATTTGAAAATGTTTTGAATGGTTGAGTTGAGCTTTAAATGGTTTAATCTGAAATCGAATACAAATTGAAGGGTTTAATTTTTTTTTAAATTTATTAAATATAAAACCGTAACTAAAATTCAAAATGTATAACCTTATTAAAAATATTAATTATTAAATAATTTAATTATTTATTATTAGCCGTACTACCGATCTCATATTTTTTTATATGAAATATACATAAATACTACGGTGCTGCTTCCTACCATACATAAAATTTGCTACTTATAATTACTTTTGAATTTGAACTATTTTGCAGTGGCATGTAACCATTAATCCAAATTTTTCGGGCTTGTAAGGTATGGGCTTCAGGAAATATTCTGAAACCTTTTCAGCATAAAACTTGAAGTTGTCCACTTCTCCCAAATGTTGGTTGTATTTCAATTTTTCGCTACCGAAAAAATCTGATATACTCTTATGGAACCTTATTTCGGTTTCTTTTTGAGGTTGCAGTCGTATGCATTTTCATGAGCAATAGGTCACAATATGGGCTTACTACTGTCACTTTTTTATACGGGTTTGACAAAGCTTGAACCCTGATACATTTGATAGGTCCCCGTGGGTTTTAATAACGCTTCTTGATTTCTTGATAAATTATATTGTACTAATATTTTTTTGGCAGGCAGCACTGCATTAGTTATCTATTATATAGAAAAAATAGTTGACAATGTTGACATTTGAGATCGATAGTATGTTTATAGTTAATTAAACAAAATAATGGAAATAGTAGTTATTTTATTATACAATATATATATATGACTTATATACAAAAACCATATTACAAAATGAATTTATATACAGAGTGGTTTTATTATGTGCAAATGGCATTTCCTATAAAAAAAATTAATATTCTTCCGAAACCGGATTTTGCACCGAAACGAATTTAACATTAATTTTGTCAAGTCACAAGTTTTAAGAAAATTACATTTTAAGTACAGTTATTTTTATATTTTTTTTGTAGCTCTGTATATAGCCTGCGGTCGAATAATTTGTTTAGTCCATCATAAAACTAAATTATTGTTTAAATAAATTAAACCTCAAATAATTTGATGTGTATCTAAATAAAATAAAAAAATGAGCTACTTTAAGTCTATTTGGTCACTTTTGGTCAAAAAACACCATATACACTATTATAATTAGATAAACTGTTTATATATTTTCTTATTCGACCGCATCCATAATATTATATACATATACGTAAACGGGTTTGTCCAAAAATCGTTTACACTTTTAGTGTGAGACACAAATCTTAACAATAAAATGAAATGCAAATTATTTTGTACTTAAAAGTATTGTCAAAATTTTTATAAAATAAAAATGGTTTGTCTGAATCAAATAGATTACTGTTTGGTTTTTTAAAAGGTTAATAACTTTAACTGAAATTTTGCTCAAAATAATTTGCTATATATAGTCATTTTATGCACCCACCACTATGTCAACATTGTGTCTCAACTAATAACCAAATATATATATATATATATATATATATATATATATATATATATATATATATATATATATATATATATATATATATATATATATATATATATATATAAATAAAGTACTTATATTAATTATATTATACATAAACAATATTCTCTTTTGTACACTGTTCCGAGCTATTCTGAACAATATGATGGATTACGAAGAAACGTGGTTTCATTTTGTTCATATAACGAGAATATATTGAAAAATCAAGTGATATTTTATAGATAAAAAACATTAAAATTATAGCCAAATATTGCCTTGTAAAAATGAAGAAAAAATTAAAAAATTAATTATTAGAATTAGTTCGTTAATTATTATAATTATTTATTGATATATATATATATATATATATATATATATATATATATATATATATATATATATATATATATATATATATATATATATATATATATATATTTATATAATATATATATATATATATATATATATATATATATATATATATATATATATATATATATATATATATATATATATATATATATATATATATATATATATATATATATATATATATATATATATATCGTTTAACTTAATTAAACGCAGTGGAAGTTAGTTTACTTTAAATCCGTTTATCAAATTTGCCGAAACGGATTTTATCAAGCATCGCCAACAAACCTTATAATTTTCGGAGTTGTCCAAATTTTATTAACATTTTTAGATATCTTGCTTTAATTGTGCAGGCTAGAGCAGTGGCGGCTCGTCAATCTTTTTATAGAGTAGGCAAAATTTAAAAACATCAATACAAGTTCAATTGATAAAACAGCAAGATAGTTTCTCTTCTGTTATGGAATTTCTTTGGAAAGTTTTAATCCGTTTAAACGTCGAAAATCAATGATTTATTTTGAAATGATTTATTATGTAGTTTTGATTTAAAAAAAAAATTGAGGTTAGATCTTTGAATGAAAATGTACTAACGTTTTCTGTTTCACACAATTCTCGGATCCGCAGCCTGCCGGAAAATGTGCTCTTTTAGCATTGTCATCCGTCACGGCATTTGCTTCAAAATGTTGGGATAACTGAAAAGTTATGTATCCCATTTATTTCTCTTTTTCGATCGAATTGTCGAAACACTGGAATAGGAGTTGGATTTTTCACATTTTGTGAAAAATCTAACTCTTATTCCAGTCATATGACCTTGAAAACACATTTGATTTTGCTCAAACATCGCCTCCATCCATTTTTGTTGATCTTTCAAAATTTTATTTAACGTTGCTTATCCATAATAAATATAATGGTATTTCATGCACACTCATCGTCGCCAATGTTTTATTCCCCAATTAATCAAACACGATATCAGAAACTTATTAAACTTTATTTATTACTCCAATTTAATATTGATGTGTACCCAATCAGCTAAACACCGAAAATGATCGATTATAAAAATATACACAGATATAATGACATATAATGTAAATTGGATAACGTTACTGTTAGATGGTACGGTAGGGGAAATTATTATACAGTGTGGGACGAATAGATATAACACTTCAAAAAAATTTTAAAGTTATTATAAACTTTATGTCATTTAATAAAGACCCATAATCGTTAGTCTCATGTATTGTTTTCATTTTCGAAGTCTCGTCATTTCGAAGTACTTTCATGCATTTACTTAAATTCTCTGTTGTTTCGTGAATAACATTAACAATCCTGCTTTGGAAATTCCACCTACTAAACACGTGTTACATGAATGCTGCAACCGTTTGTTATAAATTCCGTTTAATCCATTCTCCTAAGAGTATTCACCAGTAATCAATCTTTATCCTTTTCTCTGTTAGTAGAACGTTTATGTAAAAGTATTGCGCCTCTTTTGGAATACAATTTAGCAAATTTTTCAAATCCTTACGCTTTTCTTCGGATAGTATAATTATATTTGGTATAAGGAACTATTTCGATATGCAATTTGATCGAAGTTGGTTTTACATTTTCATTGAATGATTTCGCGTTCTCCTAGAACTCGTAGGCTTCATTATTGATTCATCATATTATTGGTGCATCATATTTTAAATACTGTAATCCAAAAGTCTGCCGGCTTTAATTGTAAATCTTTTATAATAACTTTAGGATATTTGGCGTTTGTGAGCAGACGAATTAATCCAATTGGACTATTTATTTCCATGTTTTTTAGATATCTTTCCAATGTACAGCATTGACTTTTTGTAAAAGTGAGTGTTCTGGTTCAGAGTACTTTTGCTCAATTGACCGAACTGATGGGTTGTCTCTCAGAAATTTGATGATACACAGTGTTACCATAGAATTGGTTGCGAATCTGAGGGACACAAGAATCGGAGTAAAAATCGCAATAGCGCGCTTGCCAATTCATTGGCACCTCTTCCTTGTGTGGTCTCATTCCATATACTACAGTAGGTGGTGTTATTATCAAAACAGTAGCCGGTTAAATTAAAACATAGCAGTTTCCGTTTAAAATAAAATAATTTACAGTTCGGTTTTGGTAGTGTAGAAACGTTTTGAATATCAACTACCAGTACACGCGTGTTTGCAGCTGAATTGGTCTTATCCACACACTTCTCATCTTTTGCTTGTGGTTTATTTTGCACATGATCCATTATTTGTTGCTCCTCTTTCGATTATATTGTTATTTTATTTTTCTGTTTTCTTTTATGCTTTTCACATCTATTGCACAAGTCTTTCTTCGGAACGTACAAGACCAAATTAAATCTTGTTTTGAAAACATTTTTGTACGCTCAAAACTTTACCGGATCATCAAACTCGTTGCAGTACAGTTCATACATTTTTTTAAACTAAG